>OX637536.1:79770960-79923460 GCA_951800035.1 Linnaemya tessellans
TGTAGGTCCGGATGTTGATTCCCGGTTAGCACGGATCTGGCTCTGGCGGATTGATCCATAAGGTCTCTTCGTCAACCCTCGCATTTACCTCACTGCTTGCAAAGACACCCATGGGATCTAAACGTGACTGCACAACGAACGGAGACAGCGGCTGCGAGTTTGGACCCAATTGAATGAAGATCAATAAAAATAATTTAGAAGCGAAAGCGGAAGGCTCTGGAAATGGCGAAATTGAGAATCCATTCCTGAAGAGGCCGGTGATCGCGAGATCGCCCCCTACGGCGGTGAACACGCCGCATAGGGTAGGTTTTGGCACCACAGACGGTGGTCAGGAACCGAAAGACAAGGTTGAAAAACTAGGAGAGAGGATAGCAAAGCTATTAGACTTTCTCAAGACAAGATCGAATGTCCACAAGGATATAGTATCGATGTCTCGAGAAATACAGGCATTGTATATGCAGGTGGCAGATGAGCTGAGCAGTGGAACTGGTCAGCTCAAGGTGCCCTGCAATAAGCAGACGCAGACAGGGGTTATGGTAAGACCATCTCCCCCTGTCCCTGCAGGTGCGACCCCGAAGCGTAGGAGAGATGAAAGTACTCTTGGGCCAAAGGAGAATAGGGCTAAGAAGAAGAGGAAGGATGCAGTAGATGCAATCAGGAGTAGTGAAGGTAGCTGTGTGGGATCGGCGGCAGCGAATGGTGCTGCTTTGCCGAACCCAGGCACTAAGGAACCTGGGTGGATAAAGGTCCGTCCCAGGGAAGCGAATAGAAATAGGATTAGGAGTAAGCAGGGGTCACGTTCGGATGCCCTAGTTATTAAAACATGTGGGAACGCTTCCTATGCTGAGATTCTCAAGCAAGTGAAGAAGGACCCTAAACTTAGTAATCTGGGGGAGAATGTGAAGGGCATTCGGAAGACTGGGAAGGGTGAGCTGCTACTGGAGCTCACTAAACCCGCTCACCAGAATATAGGTGTGTTCAGGTCGGAGGTGGAAGCGGTACTGGGTGGGACTGCCGAAGTACGGACACTATCCCAAGAGGTTAGGATTGAAATTAGGGACATAGATGAGGTGACTTCCAAGGAGGACATCTATGACGCCATAGTTAGTAAATCCAACGATTTTAAGGTACTGCAGTTGACTGCAATTAAATCACTGAGGAGGGCGTATGGGGGAACACAAACTGCCACGATTGGCCTGAGTGCTCCTCTAGCTAGACGCCTTCTAGAGATGTCCAAGATACGCATCGGCTGGGTCGTGTGTCGAATACGGGAAAAGCTAGCACCGAAGAGGTGCTACAACTGTCTCGATTTTGGACATAGGGCGACGAATTGTAGCGGCCAGGATCTATCCGGAAATTGCTTGCGTTGTGGGGAAGCTGGCCACAAGATTGCAACATGTTCCAACAGACCTTCGTGCATGCTCTGTAGAAAGGGTGGAAGTACTAATGGTGACCATGTCACCGGATGCGTAGTTTGCCCGTACTACAAGAGGGCGCTACAAAAGCTTAGAGGTTAAACACTACTTAAAAATCAGGATGCGCATATTACAGCTAAATCTCAATCATTGCCAAGCAGCACAGGAGTTGCTTAGGCAAACCGTACGAGACTTAAAGGTAGACGTTGCTGTACTCAGCGAGCCATATAAGAAGATTGTATCTGCAAATTGGGTTACTGATGATACAGATACAGCAGCTATATGGACTACCGGTTCTTTGATATTGAGGGAGAGGTTATCACCGCAATGTGGGTACACGCGGGCCACTGTTTCCGGCATATGTTTGTACAGCTGTTATGTTCCTCCTAGGTATTCTATTGATGACTTTCGTGTTATTATAGACAACATAGTGATGGACGCTGCAGCCAGGAGTCCTGTTATAATAGCAGGGGATTTCAACGCGTGGGCTGTTGAATGGGGCTGCCCCTTGACAAATGCAAGGGGAAGGATGCTATTAGAGGCCCTTTCTGCGCTAAATGTTGTGCTCTTGAATTCTGGAGATGAGGAAACATTTAGAGGAGGAAATGGTGGTTCAATTATTGATATTACGTTTGCCAGCGATACCATTATAAACCGTGTAAGCTGGAGAGTATCTGATGTTTATACTCACAGCGATCACAGTGCCATAATTATGGATATACAGGATAATATACGGCATGTGACTCCCCGTGCACAAGGTTTGTCGGGATGGAAAGTGAATACCTTTGATAAGGATATTTTTGCCATCTGTATGGAAGGTATGGAATTAAATGGTTCAGCTGAGGATATGGCAGAACAATTGGTAAACCATATCACGCGGTCGTGCGATGCATCTATGGTGAGGCGGAAAGGATCCGTAAAGGGGTCACCGGTTTATTGGTGGAATGATGATATTGCCGGCTTGAGGGCGGAGTGTATACGTGCCAGAAGGCAGTATACAAGAACTCGAGGTAGGTTAGAGAATAGCGTATACCAGGAGAATTACAGGAATAGGAGGAAGGCCCTAAAGGATGCAATTCGTAGGAGCAAGCGGCAGTGTTTTCTTAATATCTGTGATGAGGTGGATGATAATCCTTGGGGTCTCGCATATAAGCTGGCCACCAAAAAACTTAAATGCCTGACCCCGTTGCAACCGAGTGAGGGGCCAATCCTGGAGGAAATTGTAGACCATCTCTTTCCCCAGCAGGACGCACCACCTTGGGAGCACAACCCTCCAATTGGGACATTAAATTTTCCCCCGGTTACAATAGCTGAGATTGAGGACGTTGTCTCTAGGTTTAGAGACAAGAATTCACCTGGACTCGACTGCATTCCAAATATAGTATTAAAGGAGGCCGTCAGGCTTTGTCCCGAGCAGTTCTTAAGAATGGTGAATACATGCTTAGGTAGGGGAATTTTTCCAACAAGATGGAAGAGGCAGAAGTTGGTATTAATCCCAAAAGCCAATAAACCCCTAGATGATCCCTCATCTTATCGGCCACTGTGTATGATAGATACATGTGGGAAGTTGCTAGAGGGTGTGATCTGCCGAAGACTTGGGAATTGCGTTGATGACAGAAATGGTCTATCAGACAACCAATTGGCTTCAGGAGGGCGAGGTCAACAGTGGATGCTATAAACGTGGTAGTAGAAACTGCTGCACGGACTATCTATGGCAGGAGTTGAAGGAATGGCACAAAGGAGTACTGTGTAGTTGTGACGCTGGATGTGAAGAACGCGTTCAACACAGCGAGCTGGGTGCATATTGTTGATGCTCTAACTCGATTGGACATCCCAGAATATCTGATAGGGATAGTGCAGGATTATTTCCGGTATAGGGAATTGATCTATAGTACAGATGCGGGTATAAGGAAACGTAGGATTAGTGGTGGTGTTCCCCAAGGATCGATACTTGGACCATTGTTGTGGAACGTAATGTATGATGGAGTACTAAGGTTGAGGTTACCTGAGAGAGTGCAGATTGTGGGATTCGCAGACGATATAGCGCTGGTGTGTGAAGCTAAGGAATTGCTGGAGGCAGAAACCATTGCAAATGCCAGCGTACAATTAGTAAAGTCCTGGATCACTGCAATGGGATTGACTCTAGCTGATCATAAAACCGAAGCGGTTTTGATTAGTAGTCGTAAGGCTAGGGAAACTATTACCCTCAATGTTGGCACCTGTTCCATAGAATCAAAGGCATTTCTGAAATATCTGGGTGTGATGATTGACACACGGCTATCTTTTCGCGAGCACTTGCGATATATAGCATCCAAAGCATCAGGGACCTGTTTGGCGCTATCTCGGATCATGCCAAACACGAGAGGGCCAAAGTATCTTCAGAGGAAACTGCTCGCTGGAGTAGTAAGGAGCATTATCCTATATGCACACCCGGTATGGTCAGACTCACTTAGATATTCCACATATGTGGGGCTGGTATGCCCTGTGTATAGGCTAGCTGCTTTAAGAGTATGTAGTGCATTTCGGACAGTGTCGGACGAGGCGGCTTTTATCATTGCGGGTATGATCGCTATCGATTTAGAAATCATGAATAGGGATAACTCTGATTTATGTATGCAAAAATGGCAAGAACGGTGGTCAACCACATGGTGATCTGAACTATTACCTAACACAGTTCTTGTCTGGACATGGTTGCTTTAGGTCATATCTATTTCGTTTTAAGCACGACGACTCTCCGTTCTGTCCACACTGTGGTGGGAATGTGGTTGAGGATGCTGAGCATGTCGTCTTTGTCTGCTCACAATTCAGCAACTGGAGGTCGTATTTAGAGGAAGGCTTGGGGCGTACGATCAGCCCGGAGAATATTATTCCCACCATGCTGGAATCCTTATTGAATTGGACCAGAGTGTGTAGTTTTGTACAGCTTGTTCTAATAGAACTTCGCAGATTAGCACAGATTCGTAGGAGAGTTAGTACGTCTTAGGATTCGTTAGCTACTGACGATTAAATATGCGCATCAGTTCCGAACCTCCTTACCTAGGAACTAAGGAGGACGTAGGAATAATACTGATAATACTACCCAACCTGATGAAATGCCAAAGCTGTCCCAGGGTGGTGCTAGTGAAGTTGTCGTGGGGCCACTATTGATAGTTGCTATCATTACGTCCATAAAAAAAAAAAATACATATATATATGTATATACATATGTATATACATATGTATATATACATATGTATATACATATATATGGAAATGTGAAGTAGAAATATGAGAATTAATAATGGAATACGATATCAAGCAAGTGCCCACCTCTAGCACGTCGGCAGACGCTCGGTCTTTTCACGAAATTTGAGGTTTGTTCACGTAAACCTGGTTTTTCAATCTTACTGAAAACAAAAATTAATGATTAGCTCAAGATAAATACATACCTACGTTGGAAGGAAAAAAAGAAAAAAATAATGATGTCAACATTAGCCAATTATGGCCACAAAAAATCATTTATCATGGTTTGGTAGCGCAGAGAATTCACGGTGAAGGCGATTCCTTGCTCATTATATATATATATATATATATATGTATATATATATATATATATATATATATATATATATATATATATGTATATATATATATATATATATATATATATATATATATATATATATGTATATATATATATATATATATATATATATATATATATATATGTATATATATATATATATATATATATATATATATATATGTATATATATATATATATATATATATATATATATATGTATATATATGTATATATATCTATATACATATATATATATATATATATATACATATATATATATATATATATATGTATATATATGTATATATATATGTATATATACATATATATATATATGTATATATATATATATATATATATGTACATATATATATATATATATATATATATATATGTACATACATATATATATATATATACATATATATATATATATATATATATATATATATATATATGTATATATATATATATATATATATATATATATGTATATATATATATATATATATATATATTTTTTTTTTTTTTTGACGTAACGATAGCAACCATCAATAGTGGCCCCACGACAACTTCACTAGCACCACCCTGGAACAGCCTTGACATTTCGTCAGGGTGGGTAGTATTATCAGTACTATTCCTACGTCCTCCCTAGTTCCTAGGTAAGGAGGTTCGGAACTGATGCGCATACTTCATCGTTAGTTACTAACGAAATTTAAGACTTATTGATTCTCCTACGAATCTGTTCTAATCTGCGAAGTTTTCTTAGAACTAGCTGTACAAAATTACACACGCTGGTCCAATTTAATAAGGATTCCAGCATGACGGGTATTATATTCCCCGGGCTGATCGTACGCTCCAATCGTTCTTCTAAATACGACCTCCAGTTGTTGAATCGTGAGCAGACAAAGACGACATGCTCAGCATCTTCAACTACATTCCCACTGCAATGTGGACAGAACGGGGAATCGTCGTGCCTGAAACGAAATAGATATGTAATAGTTTAAATCACCATGTTTCCTAGTCAGCCATACTCTGACGTCGGGTATTAATGCATAAGTCCATCTTCCCTTTCCAGTGGTTGACCAGCGTTCCTGCCACTCTCGTAAACATAAGTCCGAGTTATCCCTATTTATAATCTCTAAATCGATTGGAATTATACCTGCAATGACAAAAGCCGCTTCGTCCGACACTGTCCGAAATGCACTACATACTCTCAAAGCAGCTAACCTATACTCAGGGGATACCAACCCCACATATGTGGAGTATCTAAGTGAATCTGATCATAGTTGGTGTGCATATAGGATAATGCTCCTTACTACTCCAGCGATCGGTTTCCTCTGAATATATTTTGGCCCTCTTGTATTTGGCATAATCCGAGGTAGCGCCAAGCAGGTTTTCGATGCTTTGGATGCCATATATCGCAAGTGCTCACGAAAAGATAGACGTGTATCAATTATCACGCCCAGATATTTCAGAAATGCCTTCGATTCTATGCAACAGGTGCCAACATTCAGGGTAATAGTTTCCCCAACCTTACGGATACTAATCAAAACCGCTTCGGTTTTATTATCAGCTAAAGTTAATCCCATTAAAGTGATCCAGGACTTTACTAATTGTACGCTGGCATTTGCAATGGTTTCTGCATCTAATAATTCTTTGGCCTCACATACTAACGCTATATCGTCTGCGAATCCCACTATCCTTACTCTTTCAGGTAAACTCAATCTTAGTACTCCATCGTACATTACGTTCCACAACAATGGTCCAAGCATCGATCCTTGGGGAACTGCACCGTTAATTCTACGTTTCCTTATACCTACATCTGAATTGGATTTCTCTGTGGGCAAGACCAAGAGCAACAGAAGCGAACGACCCCGTCCAGATGATTTTCTACCATTACCCGAAAAACCTGTAAATAATTCAAATCTTTCAAGATACTTGGTCGCTTCAGCCATATCTTTTACGGAAAGTGTGGAACCACGACCTCTATCATCATATAATGTCTTCCAAGTTGAACGTGGGCTCAATTACATATCCAAAGAAAGGCTTGAAGTGAATGAGATGAGAAGTGGTGATCTTCTAATTAAGGTTCCGGATGGCAAAACTGCAGAAAATTTTTTAAATGCTAAATACATAGACTGCATTCCTGTTAAAATATCTCTACACAAATCACTAAACACTATTCAAGGACGTAATTGATTGAAATTCCACAAGAAGAAGTACTTGAATCGCTAGAAGACCAAAAATTGTAGAAGTACGCAAGATTATGAAAAAAGAAGGCGACAAGCTTATATCGACTGGCACGGCAATTATCACTTTTGATCTTATTCATCTCCCCACTACTTTGAAACTTGGATGGGAAAGGGTAGCAGTTGAAGAATATATACCGAATCCAATGAGATGTATACTCTGTCAGAAACTTGGTCGCACCGAAAACAGATGTAGGGCAGTAGAAATATGTAGAGAATGTGCATTCCCTATACCGCATGAAACTTGTTCAAGAAAATATTGCGTGAATTGTATGTCAGAAAAACATGCCTCACATGACCCCCTTTGCCCAAGTTTTTGGAAACATAAGTCCGTGAACTACATTCGTATCTCTTAAAAGATGTACTTTCCGTGAAGCCTGGAAAACTTTCAATGACAACCCAACTCTAAACATGCTTAAACCACCAACAAAAAGAATTACAACCAATAACCTTACTTACGCAGAAATTCCAACCAAAAAAACATCTACAACTAACTCCTCCGTTCCTACCTCTACTTCTACCGTTTCAATCAATACACCAACAACTTCACCTCCTACTTCACATGAAACAACAAAAGAATTATCATCATCAAATAAACCCATAACGCAAAATGCAATTAAAACAACCACACCATCTACTCAAAACAGCATCTCACTCAAAGAACTGCTTTGTCTTTTCACAAGACAACAAACAACAACAACAGTAGAAATAAGGAATTAGTTATGACAAGCTATAACGAAACAAATGATTTGTCTTTGGACGATGAAACTTTTGTTTCAAATAACCAGATCCCACAGGAAATCGTATCTGAGCCAACACCGAGTGGTTCAACAAAAGCATGCCCTGTATGGGAATCCTGCATCTCGGATGATGAAGCTAAAAGTGACAACATGTATAGAAATTTAACAGTCGACAAAAACGTATCCGATATTGATTTGACCATGGATATCTGTGATGGTTTGGGTTTAAATTCGCCGAATAGACCCCAGATAGAGTCTTCAGATAATGTTTTAACACCATGTTCACAGTTATACAGTAAATTCCCACATATTTTCGTCTAAAGACGGAAAATAGTTTTTATATTTAACTTTGTACTAAATTTATGAATTTTGGATTAAGCATCAAGCTGCTTCAGTGGAACATTCAGGGATTTGTCTGTCACAAATTTGCTTTGGAACTTCTAGTGGCGAAACAGAAACCAAATGTGATTGCCTTACAGGAAACCCATATAACTGATAGAGATCGTCATCTTGTACACTTACCAGGATATCAAGTTTTCCATCACAATCACTGTTACTCCTACGCTAAGTCAGGCATAGCTATTTTCGTTAAAAATGGTATAAACGTAACTCAACACCTTTTGTCCACGAGTGATTTGCTCTTCCAAACAGTTGTTATAAAATGCAATCGAGAACTTTTTATTACCAATATATATAAAGAATGTGAGTTGAGAATGGCTAATTCTACGCTGAATTGTCTTAATTACCCTCACAATGATAACCACATCCTGCTGGGAGATTTTAACTCACAACACACGCTTTGGGGATCTGCTGGAAATTCATCAAGCGGACTTCTCTGGGAAAGGTTCGCCGACGGCAAAGGTTTTGTAATTTTAAACGACGGTTCACCAACCCTCCTCAGTACGAGGCACACTCTTACGTCTGTAGATGTCTCCATGGCTAGTGTAGACATAGCATCAGATTTTTGATGGTCCTGTTTGTCTTTGCCTGAGGTAGGCGATCACTTTCCAATTATAATCTCAAATAATAACACATAAATAAAAAAAAAATTTTCACCACTTTTTTGCGTCGATCGTGCTAATTGGTCTCTTTTTGAAAAGAGAGCAATATTAGTAAATGATGAATTTACTATGTCTACAAATATTAACAGAGAGGCAGCTCAGATCAAGCGCATTTTAAGAAAAGCAGCAAATGAGACCATCCCTCTTACTCGGGAGCGTAAGGGTAAAAATAATCCAAATTGGTTCAATTCTTTCATAGCTAGTTTGATTAAAATAAAAAATTAAGCATGGAAAAATTTTAAAAGGCATCGCGCTCAGCTTAATGGCATAGAGTATAGGAGATCGTGTGCGAGAGTTAAGCAGAAATGCAGAACTGCTAAACGTCAAACTTGGGATCGTTTTTTAAATTCTCTAAATCCACAGATGGATATACGATTTCTATGGAAAAGAGTGAATAATTTGAGATCCAAAAGAAATGAGAATTTTCCACCTGTTCTGTTAGCTCAAATGATTCCTTGGATGTTAATGTATTACACACAAAAAGTAGCCTTAACATAGATGAGTTACCGCAACATAGTGGAATATTTGGGAAATGGGACAAATACGTAGACATTAATGATCTTGACTGTGTCATGAGAACATTAAAAAGCTCTACACCTGCGGGTGATAAGATAACTTATTCTATGGTCAAGAATGTACCGGTTGCCTTAAGAATACGACTTTGTGACTTATATAACAATATCTTACCCAGTGGTATATTCCCTCATGACTGGAAAATCGCCATCGCATCGCCTATCCCTAAACCTGGTCAGAACCCCAATCAAATCAGCGGCTACCGCCCTATTTCGCTATTACCTATACTTTCAAAAATTTTTGAAAAAATTTTGGCTAAACGTTTTTGGAATTATACGCGGCATAAAATCTCTGATATACAGCATGCTTTCATACCGAAACGTGGTGTCCATACCATATGCCACCAGCTCGAAGAGACTTTGCGACTGAATCTCAAAAAACGTAAGCACTGCATTGTTCTATCAGCCGATTTGGAGAAGGCTTTCGATCGAATGGTAGCAGCTTTTATTATTATTGAGCTTAATGAATGGAGTTTCCCTCGCAAAACTTTAAAACTAATTAGATAATTTTTGGACAATAGAAAACTCACGGTCAGAGTAGATTGTAATTTTTCTTCGCACTATACTCTCGACAATGGTGTCCCACAGAGATCGCCATTGTCGGTGATCCTTTATACAATTTATGCGAATTCACTAGCCAAAGTGTTACACAATCTTCCAGGAATTGATTACGTGGGCATTTATGCTGATAATATTTTTGCTGTTACTTCTGGTCATGAAATAGAAACAAGTCAATTTTTAAACCAATTGGACTCTAAAATTGGACTCTAAAATTTGTGGTTGGGGTAAGAAGACTGGTGCCGTTATTCCTGCGGATAAGATCGAGGTGAACGCACATGTGAACTTTTTGAAGACCAAGCTAAGCAAAGTAAACAATTTGTTGAAGTTATTATGCTGTCGCAAAAAAGGACCACATATGGAAACTGCCCTAGGCATTTGTCGCTCTTTGACGACAGGTATTATATTGCATGGAATAACTGTTTACGGATACACTTCTAAAAATAATATCAAAAAGCTGAATGTATCTATTAACAATTGCTACCGAACTGCTTCCGGTTTATTAAGGTCTACCCCAATTCAACTTCTGCATAATGAAACACTTCTACAGGATTTTGAGTCGATTCTCGAGAAGACTTCAGTTTCAATGGCTTCAAGATCTATCGCAATATCTTCAGATGGATTGCACGAGATTTTTTGGAAACACATCAGATCGCCGGCTTCTTTAGGGTTATCCTCTATTGGCCAGATTATTTCACTTCTAAGAAGATATGAAATTACGTTCCCGGAGAAACCGGAAATCCCTGACAAAAGCAAGGAACTTATTGTGCTCGATGATAGCCTACGGGTTTATAATAAAACTCGCACTGATCCGTCTGTATTCAAGTTAAGGATGATGGAAAAAGTTGTCGAATTTTCCCCGTTACTTACCCTCTTTACTGATGGGTCAGTTCTAAATGAAAAGACTGCTTGTTCGGTAGTTAAACAGATTACACTGGGCAATTTCTCAATCATACATAAAACTCGTCTGCCAGATTTCACAAGTATTTTCACCGCCGAAATGGATGCCGTTAAGTTAGCCATTTCTTATGCGATACAACAAGGGTTAAGAACCATTATCTGTACAGACAGCCAGAGTGCATGCAGGGCCCTAGTGAAAAATCGTGGCGGTTCCTATGATGATGTTATTTTTCCAGCAGAGCTGCAACGTCAAATTCTAATACTATGGATTCCATCTCATATAGGCATAAGGGGCGACGAATTTGCTGATAAAATTGCAAAGGACGCAGTAAATTTGCCTAACATTACCTCAACACCTGCCTTACCCACTTCCATTGTTAATATTTTCAAGGCCTTGAGATCACAATCACTTTCTACAACTAGAAGACCGAATTATAATATAAACTTTTCAAGAAGTCAATGCATCACTATGGCTCGCTTAAGAGTTGGCAAACTCCTTTTCAACACGAAACATTACTATGATGGATCAGATCCCCCAACATGTTCTCACTGGAATACTTATTTGGACATCCCTCATATACTTACAGAATGTCATATACTTACAGAATGTCCAGTGTCTAGACAGAATGAGCCTCTAGACATTATTTTAAACTGCTCTAATGAGGCAAATTGGTCGAAAGTCAGAAAATGTCTGCTGAAGCACAACATTCAAGATATCTAATTGTTTAATCTATTTTGATACTAATTTAAGTATCTTAGTTTTTTTTAATACCTTTTATTTTCTCACGATCCCAAATTGAATTCAAATTTATTTTGTAAACTACTCGTGCGCTTATGGTCTAGTCACCCGCGCCTTTTGGTTATATGTCTGCAGCGACACAGCATCCAGGATGTTAAGGTTTATCTCAAGACTTATTGTTCTTTAGTTCAGGTTTACTGAAACTATTTACTTGAAATTTATTTGTTGGTGGTCAAGCAATGTCTATATGCATTTCATTGGTGCAGTAGACTTTAACCACAGTTTTGAAAAGTTAAAAACCTCTTATCTTATGCACATACTTCTGAAAACCATCTCAGAATTCACAATTTGTAAATTACAAATTATTTTCAAAAATCACATCAGAATAAGCATAGTAGGCTTTGAAACTCATACTAATGAAAAATAAAATCCAGGGCACACTGATGCCCTGAATAAAATCTAAATCAAACTGTAATGAAATTTTCTATTTGACATATTGTCACCTCCTCCTCTTTCTGTTGTACTCTACACTGTGTATGCCAATTATCTGGCAAAGGCTGTTGAAAACTTACCCGGAATCGATTATGTTGGGATTTATGCGGACAATATATTTGCTGTTGCATCCGGGAATCCAGAAGCAGTCATTTCCAATATGAATATCTTAGACAGCAGAATAAAGCTGTGGGCAGAAAGCAGAGGTGCAATTATACCTGCTCATAAGGCCGAAGTTCTACACGTATGTAGAAAAAGAAATTGCATTGATCATAGTTGCAAAATTGGAAATGTTGTATTTGAGGCTTCTGACAAGTTGCGGATTTTGGGCTTATATTTTACCAATAATCTTTTATGGAACTATCATGTGCAACAATTGACTCATAAATTGAGCAAAATTAATAACATCCTAAGACTTATTTGTTGCCGTAACAAAGGTCCCCATATGGAAACAGCACTAAATATTTGTCGTTCCAGAGTAATGGGAACAATCTTACATGGCATTACTATACACGGCTGGACGTCAAAGAAAAATATCGGCAAAATCAGCACCGCCATGAACAACTGTTTTAGAACCGCATCTGGTCTTCTTCGTACAACACCGCTGGAAAAGTTGAGAAGTGAAGCAAATTTTATAGACTTTCAAAAATTGTTAGAAAATGCTGCTGTTAATATGGCATCCAAAGCAATTACTATATCGTCTGATGGCTTACATGAATCTTTTTGGAAGTATCTTAATTCTACGTCTGGTCAGCTGTCGCCGGGTTTAAGCAATGTAGTCTCAATTCTGAAGAAAACGAATATCTCTATGCCACAGAAACCAACAGTCCCTATACGTTGCAATGGTTTCGTCAGGGGAGATGATAGTTTAAGTTGTTTAGGCAAGAACAACACAGATCCTAATTGTTTTAAGAAATTGTTGTACCAAAAAATCCCAGATTTTTTCCTCGGATGAAATCTACTATACCGATGGATCGTATCAAAACGGCTGTACATCTTATTCTATAGCCAGGCAAATCTCAAGCACACAATTTGAAATCATACGAAAAGCTAGGCTTCCTGACAAAAAGGCAGAAATGGCTGCTATTGCAAAAGCAGTTTCGTTTGCAGTTCAACGAGGGGCAAAAACACTGATCTGCACAGATAGCCTGACCGCAGTTCGGGCATTAATTAAAAGCCATAACGGTATCTACGACGATGTACTACGGCTGCAAAATGAAATACAAAATATCTTGTTATTATGGATTCCCTCTCATATTGGAATCCAGGGAAACGAAAGTGCAGATTGCGGTGCTAGAAGGGCCTTAGAGCTACCTCAAGTTACGGAAGTACCATGTTTCCCAAGAGTGATAAGCAAACCGCTCAAAATGATTCGAAGACAACAAGAACCGGTTACCAGCAGATCAAAATATAATAAAAATTTTACAAGATCCCAGTGTATAATGATGGCCCGTCTAGGCACTATTTTGAAAAAACTGATCCGGCGAAATGTACCAACTGTGATGAATCCGTATGCCCTATTTCAAAAATGCATGATTCACTGGAGGACATACTTGACTGCACCAGGTGTGATAACGTACAGAAAATAATAAGATGTCTGCAGCGACACATCATAAAGGATGTTTAGGTTTATCTGAAGTCTTATTATTATTTAGCTCACGTTCAATGAAACTAATTACTTATTTATTTTACTAATGTATACATTTTTGTAATATAGTATTTATATATATGTATATAATTCTTTCTGTTTAGACTG
Organism: Linnaemya tessellans; assembly: GCA_951800035.1. NCBI lineage: Eukaryota > Metazoa > Arthropoda > Insecta > Diptera > Tachinidae > Linnaemya > Linnaemya tessellans. Next base: position 79,785,011 of record OX637536.1, read on the forward strand.
ATGGTAATACGAGCGCATATGGTCTGGCTACCGGCACCTTTTTTGCATATAATTTATGAATTCATTTGTAAAGTATATTACATATAAATAAATAAAATCTAAATCAAACTGTTATGAAATTTTCTATTTGACATATTGTCACAATTCTATTTTAAATGAAATTTATTTGTTTTATGAAGTTTTTCTATTTAACACATTGTTGTCACAATACTAATATATAAATGAAATTTATTTGTTGGTGGTTAAGCAATGTCTATATGCATTTCATTGGTGCTTTACCAAATCGTCAGTAGACTTTAACCACAGTTTTGAAAAGTTAAAAACCTCTTATCTTATGCATATACTTCCGAAAACCATCTGAGAATTCACAACTTGTAAATAACAAACTATTTTCAAAAATAACAACAGAACAAGAACATAGGCTTGCAACTCATACAAAACAAAACCAACAAATAAAGTATGTTCGATACGAATCTATTTTATTTTTCTACACCTTCATACAATCAGAAATCCATTGGATAACAAGAAAAGTATTTATAAGGCAAAATGAAAAATAAAATCTAAATCCAACCGTTATGAAGTTTTTCTATTTAACACATTGTTGTCACAATACTAATATCTAAATGAAATTTATTTGTTGGTGGTTAAGCAATGTCTATATGCATTTCATTGGTGCTTTACCAAATCGTCAGTAGACTTTAACCACAGTTTTGAAAAGTTAAAAACCTCTTATCTTATGCATATACTTCCGAAAACCATCTGAGAATTCACAACTTGTAAATAACAAACTATTTTCAAAAATAACAACAGAACAAGAACATAGGCTTGCAACTCATACAAAACAAAACCAACAAATAAAGTATGTTCGATACGAATCTATTTTATTTTTCTACACCTTCATACTATCAGAAATCCATTGGATAACAAGAAAAGTATTTATAAGGCAAAATGAAAAATAAAATCTAAATCCAACCGTTATGAAGTTTTTCTATTTAACACATTGTTGTCACAATACTAATATATAAATGAAATTTATTTGTTGGTGGTTAAGCAATGTCTATATGCATTTCATTGGTGCTTTACCAAATCGTCAGTAGACTTTAACCACAGTTTTGAAAAGTTAAAAACCTCTTATCTTATGCATATACTTCCGAAAACCATCTGAGAATTCACAACTTGTAAATAACAAACTATTTTCAAAAATAACAACAGAACAAGAACATAGGCTTGCAACTCATACAAAACAAAACCAACAAATAAAGTATGTTCGATACGAATCTATTTTATTTTTCTACACCTTCATACAATCAGAAATCCATTGGATAACAAGAAAAGTATTTATAAGGCAAAATGAAAAATAAAATCTAAATCCAACCGTTATGAAGTTTTTCTATTTAACACATTGTTGTCACAATACTAATATATAAATGAAATTTATTTGTTGGTGGTTAAGCAATGTCTATATGCATTTCATTGGTGCTTTACCAAATCGTCAGTAGACTTTAACCACAGTTTTGAAAAGTTAAAAACCTCTTATCTTATGCATATACTTCCGAAAACCATCTGAGAATTCACAACTTGTAAATAACAAACTATTTTCAAAAATAACAACAGAACAAGAACATAGGCTTGCAACTCATACAAAACAAAACCAACAAATAAAGTATGTTCGATACGAATCTATTTTATTTTTCTACACCTTCATACAATCAGAAATCCATTGGATAACAAGAAAAGTATTTATAAGGCAAAATGAAAAATAAAATCTAAATCCAACCGTTATGAAGTTTTTCTATTTAACACATTGTTGTCACAATACTAATATATAAATGAAATTTATTTGTTGGTGGTTAAGCAATGTCTATATGCATTTCATTGGTGCTTTACCAAATCGTCAGTAGACTTTAACCACAGTTTTGAAAAGTTAAAAACCTCTTATCTTATGCATATACTTCCGAAAACCATCTGAGAATTCACAACTTGTAAATAACAAACTATTTTCAAAAATAACAACAGAACAAGAACATAGGCTTGCAACTCATACAACATACTTTATTTGTTGGTTTTGTTTTGTATGAGTTGCAAGCCTATGTTCTTGTTCTGTTGTTATTTTTGAAAATAGTTTGTTATTTACAAGTTGTGAATTCTCAGATGGTTTTCGGAAGTATATGCATAAGATAAGAGGTTTTTAACTTTTCAAAACTGTGGTTAAAGTCTACTGACGATTTGGTAAAGCACCAATGAAATGCATATAGACATTGCTTAACCACCAACAAATAAATTTCATTTATATATTAGTATTGTGACAACAATGTGTTAAATAGAAAAACTTCATAACGGTTGGATTTAGATTTTATTTTTCATTTTGCCTTATAAATACTTTTCTTGTTATCCAATGGATTTCTGATTGTATGAAGGTGTAGAAAAATAAAATAGATTCGTATCGAACATACTTTATTTGTTGGTTTTGTTTTGTATGAGTTGCAAGCCTATGTTCTTGATCTGTTGTTATTTTTGAAAATAGTTTGTTATTTACAAGTTGTGAATTCTCAGATGGTTTTCGGAAGTATATGCATAAGATAAGAGGTTTTTAACTTTTCAAAACTGTGGTTAAAGTCTACTGACGATTTGGTAAAGCACCAATGAAATGCATATAGACATTGCTTAACCACCAACAAATAAATTTCATTTATATATTAGTATTGTGACAACAATGTGTTAAATAGAAAAACTTCATAACGGTTGGATTTAGATTTTATTTTTCATTTTGCCTTATAAATACTTTTCTTGTTATCCAATGGATTTCTGATTGTATGAAGGTGTAGAAAAATAAAATAGATTCGTATCGAACATACTTTATTTGTTGGTTTTGTTTTGTATGAGTTGCAAGCCTATGTTCTTGTTCTGTTGTTATTTTTGAAAATAGTTTGTTATTTACAAGTTGTGAATTCTCAGATGGTTTTCGGAAGTATATGCATAAGATAAGAGGTTTTTAACTTTTCAAAACTGTGGTTAAAGTCTACTGACGATTTGGTAAAGCACCAATGAAATGCATATAGACATTGCTTAACCACCAACAAATAAATTTCATTTATATATTAGTATTGTGACAACAATGTGTTAAATAGAAAAACTTCATAACGGTTGGATTTAGATTTTATTTTTCATTTTGCCTTATAAATACTTTTCTTGTTATCCAATGGATTTCTGATAGTATGAAGGTGTAGAAAAATAAAATAGATTCGTATCGAACATACTTTATTTGTTGGTTTTGTTTTGTATGAGTTGCAAGCCTATGTTCTTGTTCTGTTGTTATTTTTGAAAATAGTTTGTTATTTACAAGTTGTGAATTCTCAGATGGTTTTCGGAAGTATATGCATAAGATAAGAGGTTTTTAACTTTTCAAAACTGTGGTTAAAGTCTACTGACGATTTGGTAAAGCACCAATGAAATGCATATAGACATTGCTTAACCACCAACAAATAAATTTCATTTATATATTAGTATTGTGACAACAATGTGTTAAATAGAAAAACTTCATAACGGTTGGATTTAGATTTTATTTTTCATTTTGCCTTATAAATACTTTTCTTGTTATCCAATGGATTTCTGATAGTATGAAGGTGTAGAAAAATAAAATAGATTCGTATCGAACATACTTTATTTGTTGGTTTTGTTTTGTATGAGTTGCAAGCCTATGTTCTTGTTCTGTTGTTATTTTTGAAAATAGTTTGTTATTTACAAGTTGTGAATTCTCAGATGGTTTTCGGAAGTATATGCATAAGATAAGAGGTTTTTAACTTTTCAAAACTGTGGTTAAAGTCTACTGACGATTTGGTAAAGCACCAATGAAATGCATATAGACATTGCTTAACCACCAACAAATAAATTTCATTTATATATTAGTATTGTGACAACAATGTGTTAAATAGAAAAACTTCATAACGGTTGGATTTAGATTTTATTTTTCATTTTGCCTTATAAATACTTTTCTTGTTATCCAATGGATTTCTGATTGTATGAAGGTGTAGAAAAATAAAATAGATTCGTATCGAACATACTTTATTTGTTGGTTTTGTTTTGTATGAGTTGCAAGCCTATGTTCTTGATCTGTTGTTATTTTTGAAAATAGTTTGTTATTTACAAGTTGTGAATTCTCAGATGGTTTTCGGAAGTATATGCATAAGATAAGAGGTTTTTAACTTTTCAAAACTGTGGTTAAAGTCTACTGACGATTTGGTAAAGCACCAATGAAATGCATATAGACATTGCTTAACCACCAACAAATAAATTTCATTTATATATTAGTATTGTGACAACAATGTGTTAAATAGAAAAACTTCATAACGGTTGGATTTAGATTTTATTTTTCATTTTGCCTTATAAATACTTTTCTTGTTATCCAATGGATTTCTGATTGTATGAAGGTGTAGAAAAATAAAATAGATTCGTATCGAACATACTTTATTTGTTGGTTTTGTTTTGTATGAGTTGCAAGCCTATGTTCTTGTTCTGTTGTTATTTTTGAAAATAGTTTGTTATTTACAAGTTGTGAATTCTCAGATGGTTTTCGGAAGTATATGCATAAGATAAGAGGTTTTTAACTTTTCAAAACTGTGGTTAAAGTCTACTGACGATTTGGTAAAGCACCAATGAAATGCATATAGACATTGCTTAACCACCAACAAATAAATTTCATTTATATATTAGTATTGTGACAACAATGTGTTAAATAGAAAAACTTCATAACGGTTGGATTTAGATTTTATTTTTCATTTTGCCTTATAAATACTTTTCTTGTTATCCAATGGATTTCTGATAGTATGAAGGTGTAGAAAAATAAAATAGATTCGTATCGAACATACTTTATTTGTTGGTTTTGTTTTGTATGAGTTGCAAGCCTATGTTCTTGTTCTGTTGTTATTTTTGAAAATAGTTTGTTATTTACAAGTTGTGAATTCTCAGATGGTTTTCGGAAGTATATGCATAAGATAAGAGGTTTTTAACTTTTCAAAACTGTGGTTAAAGTCTACTGACGATTTGGTAAAGCACCAATGAAATGCATATAGACATTGCTTAACCACCAACAAATAAATTTCATTTATATATTAGTATTGTGACAACAATGTGTTAAATAGAAAAACTTCATAACGGTTGGATTTAGATTTTATTTTTCATTTTGCCTTATAAATACTTTTCTTGTTATCCAATGGATTTCTGATAGTATGAAGGTGTAGAAAAATAAAATAGATTCGTATCGAACATACTTTATTTGTTGGTTTTGTTTTGTATGAGTTGCAAGCCTATGTTCTTGTTCTGTTGTTATTTTTGAAAATAGTTTGTTATTTACAAGTTGTGAATTCTCAGATGGTTTTCGGAAGTATATGCATAAGATAAGAGGTTTTTAACTTTTCAAAACTGTGGTTAAAGTCTACTGACGATTTGGTAAAGCACCAATGAAATGCATATAGACATTGCTTAACCACCAACAAATAAATTTCATTTATATATTAGTATTGTGACAACAATGTGTTAAATAGAAAAACTTCATAACGGTTGGATTTAGATTTTATTTTTCATTTTGCCTTATAAATACTTTTCTTGTTATCCAATGGATTTCTGATTGTATGAAGGTGTAGAAAAATAAAATAGATTCGTATCGAACATACTTTATTTGTTGGTTTTGTTTTGTATGAGTTGCAAGCCTATGTTCTTGATCTGTTGTTATTTTTGAAAATAGTTTGTTATTTACAAGTTGTGAATTCTCAGATGGTTTTCGGAAGTATATGCATAAGATAAGAGGTTTTTAACTTTTCAAAACTGTGGTTAAAGTCTACTGACGATTTGGTAAAGCACCAATGAAATGCATATAGACATTGCTTAACCACCAACAAATAAATTTCATTTATATATTTTTATTTGTTTTATTTATTTTATTTTTCATTTTGACTTATAAATACGTTTCCAATGGATTTCTAATTGTATAAAGGTGTAGAAAAATAAAATAGATTCATATCGAATATAATTTATTTGTTGGGTTAGTTTTGTATGAGTTTCAAAGCCTGCTATGCTTATTCTGATGTGATTTTTGAAATGCATATAGACATTGCTTGACCACCAACAAATAAATTTCATTTAAAATAGAATTGTGACAATATTCTAATTTGTGACAATATGTCAAATAGCAAATTTCATGAAACTATTTACTTATTTGTTATTAATGTATAAATTTTTGTAATACGTGTATACAATTCTTTTTGTTAAGACTGATGGTAATACGAGCGCATATGGTCTGGTTACCGGCGCCTTTTTTTGCATATATTTTATGAATTAATTTGTGGAGTATATTACATCTAAATAAATCTATCTCACCTATCCAAAGCAAATGTTTAGGCTTTACGCGTACTATTTAGTAGATGGTTTATGTGAAATTTGCACAAAATCGGTCTAGCGGTTCTTCATTTATCACATTTTTTTAACAAATGAATTAAATATATATAAAAATCAATTGCTTAAATCTGAAAGTTGGTTCTTTGATTATATTATTGCGAAATATTAATTCACCACAACTCTTTAATGGCACGAGATTGAAAAAGTTATTGCCAAATTTGATTGAAGCTACGATCTTAACTGCTAAATCAAAAGGAGAAGTTTGTTTGATACCTTGTATCCCTATGATTCCAACTGATATACCATTACATTACAATATCCTGTGCGTTTATAATTTGCGATGTCCATCAACAAGGCCCAATGGCAAACACTTCACGTTTGTGGCGTGAATTTGGAGGTATCATGTTTTCCAGATGGTCAACTTTATGTTGCCTGTTCTAGAGTCGGTACCCGAGCCGTTTGTTTATTCATGCTCAAAATGGAAAAACAAAAAATATTGTTTATCCAAATGTTTTGGATTAAGTTTTAAAATAGCTAGCAATTAAAAAAATATTTTTTTGTTTGAATAAATCAATTTGGTGTTCCAATTAATTTTACTTTATGCGTACCGGACCGGTAGTATAAAAATAATGTTGTAAGTCCTCACATGGTTTTTGAAGGTATAAGATAAGATGAGATAACATAAGATAAGAGGTTTAACCAACCTGGAGATTTTTAGTCTACTGATGATTTGGTAAAGAGCCTATGATACGCATATAAATGGAATAAGTATATTTAATATATTAAGAACCCGCGTAAGTCTATACCCCGTGGGAATATCGGGTTAAAAGTAGGCCAAGTGTTGAGAGATATATTGTCTCTAGCTGGAAACATGTACGCGTATAACCATTAACCAATTACGATTTCACATTCAAATATATTATTTTATTAGGATTGATTTGGTGGTAATACAAAACTTATAGGTAGCTATTGCAATATACTCCTATAAACTATATTAAACTATTTTTTTTTTTGCTCAGCATAAATTTGCAGATTTTGTGCTTTAGAAACCCGTGTGTAACTTCAACGATATTTGCGGCGCACGGCAAAACATGTCGCCGATTGTAGAATTTGTTCCTGCTTACTTGACACATCGTTATATTTTGGACAATTTACACAATATATTTATAAATTATAGCCTATGTGTTATTCTGATGTATAAGATAAATTATTGTAAAGTTTCATTAAAATCCATTCAGTAGTTTTTGCGTGAAAGAGGAACAAAGATCCACACATCCCCACTCACAAACATTCGGCTTTATAATATTAGTAGGATATTCCATTCATTTTTATTTAATTACTTTACACGCAAACACCAACATTGTTTTGGTACTGTTTCACTATTGACACTCGAAAAGCTTTATTTGAAACGATGCTCGATTGGTAGGAAGTTCTAACCTCTTACATTAAAAGACAGTTTAAAAAGTGTACCGAATTCTGTAAACTACTAATTGAAGATTTATGGTTGTTTGTAACATTGCCTACTGTTAATAACTCAGAAAATAACTTATAAGTTACAAGCGTGTGAGTTACTTATTTTTTAAAAGTTCAAGATCACTTACCATTAATTTTATCTCTATTCCAAAATTATCTTGAGCCAAGACAGCGCCACATTGATTTAATAGATTGTTGCCAATTAAAATGCAACGTTGTAAAAGAAATAACATTTTATATAAAAATTCCATAGATTTGCTCATTGTCGACATAACTTTATTTTGTTTATACAAATCCACATTATTGTGAGATATGGCGCTCTGCATGATGGCCAGCAACTCTTCATTTTTATACAAAAATTTCAATTGCATTTGCCTGGCCTCTCTACTAATTTCATCAATTTCAACACATAAATGACCAAACGTTAATAAAATCTTATTAAGCGGTACATCTGATACTAAAAGTTTTGCTAACATTGAATCTTCCTCCATGTCAGAAAAGGTTGGTTGAATTAAGGGCTCCTTTAACAAAGGCTCTTCATTATTATAAGCATTACTTCTATTGAGTATTTTCGCCAATTTTTTGTCGTGCTCATCTAAGAAGACTCCATAATTTTTTAATTGCTCTTCAGCAGATGAAACTGGAAATATTATTATCAAGGGTTTTTAATATAACCAACGATTTTTATATTACATTTATAATTACCAATTTCGCTATGATCCATTTCAAATGATGGGATAACAACTCATAGAAACAAGCACAAACAAATTAATAGACGACGGCGCCTGGGTAGTTTCTGATAAGTCAAAAGCTCACTTTCTTTTAAAAAAAGTTTGGAAGTTTATATAAAATTTACACTTAATCAAGACTAAAATAATAGTTTTTTGATTTATAATTTAATAAAGGCACATTATTAACAGTACTGTTTTTCTTAATTATGTATTCTCAAAAACATGTAAACAAACAAGGCAAATCCATGTAAATTTGATAACAAGCAAGGCGAATTTATACAGATGGCCTTATCGCTACTACAATACAACCAAGGTATATCAATATGAATTTGCCTTGGTGGTGAATCATATAAAAGAACGGCGGCAAACATGTGCTATCGCCGTCTCGCCTAAAGATTTTCAACTGTTCGACTCAGATCTTTAAAGCTATTTTATGACATAACAAAAACATACCCTGAAAAAGTGCTATTATTTGCAGGACAACAATTTTTTTAAACTTGTCTAAAATATTATGACTTTATGACAGTATGACTGAATAGCACACAGTGTGTGCTATAATAATAATTAAAAAGAGGTAAAAAATGCAGAATTTAAATAATACTATTATTGTAGGTAAAACTTATTGGATTAATTAATGGTGTTTGTTCTTTTTTGTTCATTTTAGCCATTCTGGAGCCGAGGCGGAAGGCTGAATAAGGCAAAAAAAGGAATTAAGTGCCCTAAATCATATGTTGACCTACGAAAGAAATAGTAAAATATTAAAGAAAATAGACTTATTGAAGGTTGAAATACAAATGCTAAAAAGAAATAGAAAATAAGAATAAAAATATATATATATATATATATATATATATATATATATATACATATATATATATATATATATATTATATATAAATGAAATTTATTTGTTGGTGGTTAAGCAATGTCTAAAATAAAAAATGTGTTAAATAAAAAAATTTTAATATATATATATATATATATATATATATATATATATATATGTATATATATATATATATATATATATATATATATATATATAAGGTCAGTCGCAAAGCAGCTCTGAGTCAGTTAACATCAAGCCTCGTTGGCAATTATTTTTTAAGTGCACCCAGACCACTGATTGTTTACTCTCTTTCGAGAGTTTTGCGTCTCACTCGCACTAGTTAATTTCAACACCTCAGATAACTGTATAGTTTTACAGTTCTTCTGAGGAATATTCCGTGGTTAACTACGTTGCTACTTCCTATGTGAAGGCATAGGTCGTGTACAGTCAGTCACAGTAACGGAAGAAAATACGGGTTAATAACATCGCCGGCATATAGTCTAAGTCACTCCGTCGGCATCTGTGCACCAAATACTTTGCAAATTTACTTTGTAAAGTATTTCAACATACAAATACAAATATATATATAAAAAAAATTATAATAAATGAGCAAACTAAAAATTATAACTTTTAAACTTCTGTTGGCACTCTTTGTGTTTTTGAAGTGTCAAATATTTTTTATATTATTTTTGGTAACGATAAAATTAATCTTAGAAATATTGAACAATTATGGTGAATAGATTCACATTGATCATGATAACAACTGTTTTGATAATTTCACTGTTATCATACTTATTTGTTTTATGGATAAAAATGAGCATAGCAAATATTGTCGAACGGGGATTAGATGATATAAAGAGTACAATACAAGAGCAAATAAATAATCTGTTAAAGCTTAAAGATATTTTCTCAATTTTCTAATGAATAAGCTAAAAGTAATTTTTACAAATATATAGGCTGGGTAATACTGGCAATTATATTGATACCCAGGGCACACTGATACAGGTAGGAGCGGTTTTACAAAAATAAAAACCTGCATGTATTTTGTTTTTGTGAATTCTAATTCAAACGTCACACACAATTAATTGTGTAGAGCAAAGCAAAACGAAAAAGTACAAAAACAAAATATACATGTTTGTTTTTACATTTGCTCTTAAGTTTTGTATGTATGTAAATATGTAAAGAAATTTTGACGTTTGTATTAGAATTTCTCCCAAAAACAAAATAACCGTATGGGCTATCGCTCCTACCTGTATCAGTGTGCCCTGATTGATACCGATGATAATATTTATAAATATGAAAATACTAAATTTTGTAAAATTATTAAGAAACGATATATTGAAAAAAAATTTAAAATATTGAAAAAAAAGAAATAATATAATAAAATAAATAAAATAAAGGTGTATTGAAACTAAAAAATATTTTGAAAACAGAATCGGTTTTAGATTGGCAATAGTTTTGTGAACTTAGCATATGTATATGGCATCATTAAGATCATTGAAACAAATTATATCAAATGCCAAGAAATCTCTAGGTAGGCCATACACTATAGAAACAATAGATGAAAATAGGTTGGAAATCCAAAACATAGAAGAGGACTTAAAGAATACCCAGTGACGAGCGTGTCTTACACGTAAGTAAATACGTGTAGCATACTTTGTGTTTATGGAGTACTCGGAACTCTGTATACATTTCTGGCTTACATTTATATAGACCATGGCCGCTTTTTCATTGATGACCACCAACAGACAATGTGTACCAGAAAGTATAACACGTCACTACAATTTTCTATGTACTTTGTATTATTGTTATGTAATCGAAGCGAAGTACTTCTGCATATACTTTGTAAACTTTATTGTAATTTACACAAAGTACTTGTTCATATACAAGGTACACGGAAGTGTGGATTGACAAAACCCTGCAGAAAATATTATTTTTTCTTGTTTATTAAAAGAATTGTGTTAATATATTTCATAACTGATATATATTTAATTTAATTTTTTAGGGTTTTACTTCTTCTTACTTAAAAGCAGCACTTATATTTCACTTTTAAATTATAAACTATTCTGTTTGGCTTAGGAATTTTTTATTTTCCTTTTTTTCAATCGACAACACACTATCACACACTTTGTACATTGCAGAGTAAGCAACACCGTTATTGCGTATATTTTTCTATACAACGAAAAGGTGTGTTACACTCTTTTCTATACCACAATCAGCTTACTTTCTCTTAGCGTGTAGTACCATACCATGTACATTGTATAATAAGAAGTAAGCTAATAAAAACTCTGTGTTACTATTTGGCTTACAATTCTCAGTACTCGGAATATTCGTAACTGGGTAATTCAGTACTAGATGAAAAAAAGAAAACAAAGACATTGGGTACATTTTTTGCATTAAAGAAGGAAGCTTTAGAATTATTAGAACAACACACGATAACAAAAACCATTCAAGAAAAAACCAACATGACAAATTTGGACATAAATGAGTTATCCGTGATAACAAAATTAGTACCTAAGTTTACGGGTAGATCAAATGACTTCATAACAAATTTAGAAATAGTGTCATCAACAATACCGGTAGAAAAGAGTACATCTTTCTTTAATTTCGTTTACAAATCAAGATTAGAGATACGGGTGCAAAATAGAATAACCACACCCACATCATTAACAGAACTTGATAACAGCAGAAGGAATTAAACCCGATCCAGAAAAATTTTAAGCAATAACCAAATATACGATACCAAAGAATGCAGATGATGTTAGAAGATTTGTTGCATTTTGTAATTATTATAGACGTTTCATAGAAAATTTTGCAGACATAACACATTGTTTAAATGCTTTGTTGAAAAGGGATAAAAAGTTCAATTGGACAGAACAATGTCAAACCGCTTTTGAAACACTAAAACATAAACTAATAAATCCACCGATTTTACAATACCCGAATTTCGATAAAACTTTCATTGTGACAACTGATGCATCTAACTTTGCATTAGGAGCAATTTTGTCGCAGGCAGAAATCGGACAAGATAAGCCAATATCCTTCAAAGAAATAAACCAGTAATAGAAAAAGAACTGCTTGGAATACATTGGGTAACACAATTTTTTAGGCCCTACCTGTACGGCAGAAAATTTATTGTCGTTACGGACCACCGTCCATTAATTGCATTGTTTTCACATAAAAATCCAAACTCTAAATTAACAAGAGTTCGTATGGAACTATCGGACTATGACTTTGAAATAATTTACAAAAAAGAAAGTAGCAATAGTAACGCAGACGCATTGTCAAGAATACAATTGGACTCAGACATATTAAAAGAAATGGTTCCTAATAAGATTGATGAAACTGTAAAGAAATCGCTGGTGATAACAAGAAATATGAATAAAAAGAGGATACAAAATGAGGAAACCAAAAACATACATAGGTAGATACAAGAAAAATTAAGAAAACAACAACAAAAGTGCACTTAAGAAAAATATAAATGGTAATACAAATCCTAATGAGTCTGATCAACTCAAAGTCTGGGATTGTACATCCATAAATGATATAAAGCATGCAAGAAATTTGAAATTTATATTAGAAAAATCAAATAAAGAAATAAAAGTTGAAAACGATTCTGCTCTAAATGATATGCGCATCAGATGTAGCGATAATCCCGATTATCTAGATAATATGTTGGAGAAACTACCTTCTTCAGCAGCCGATGGCTCTGGAAAAAGCAAAAGAGATATTGGAATATTTGGAATATTAATCGTCAGGGTTGGGGAATTTCGTACTAACCAAAATGTAATAACTTAATAATATGAATGTGATAACTTCTCATATTCAATTTTCGTTAAAATATTGGTTAAATAGTTGATATTCCTACTAACTAGCACCACTTGCAAAAAAGTGGGAAAAATTGAACAAAGAACGCTGATGAGATGGCGTAGCGGCCTCGAAATCAGTACTGATCCGTTCTGCTGGTTTGATGATTATTAAAAAAATATTCTTAATATTCCAATCTTAATATAAAAATAATAAATAGAATTTAAACAAATTCATTTATTAATAAAATAACAAAAAATAATTTGCAGTCATGCAAGATTCGAACTTAAGTCCGATAAAAAATTAACAATTTACATAAAGAAAAAGTTCGACTAATAAAAATTCATACATAATTTAAAACATTGCGGGGCCACGCGCAATTGTTCAAAGTAAATTGACAACTAAATTCAATTACTTGAACATAAATAACAAAGAAGCTTTACCTATCAGCAGCCGATGGCTCTGGAAAAAGCAAAAGAGATATTGGAATATTTGGAATATTAATCGTCAGGGTTGGGGAATTTCGTACTAACCAAAATGTAATAACTTAATAATATGAATGTGATAACTTCTCATATTCAATTTTCGTTAAAATATTGGTTAAATAGTTGATATTCCTACTAACTAGCACCACTTGCAAAAAAGTGGAAAAATTGAACAAAGAACGCTGATGAGATGGCGTAGCGGCCTCGAAATCAGTACTGATCCGTTCTGCTGGTTTGATGATTATTAAAAAAATATTCTTAATATTCCAATCTTAATATAAAAATAATAAATAGAATTTAAACAAATTCATTTATTAATAAAATAACAAAAAATAATTTGCAGTCATGCAAGATTCGAACTTAAGCCCGATAAAAAATTAACAACTACCTTCTGTTTTAGGCAGAACAAATTGTGGAAGATTCACACTAGAAAAAGGTGACGAAATATTTAAAAAGATAAATGTAGAAAAATTTAAAGAAAAGTTAAACACGTGTAAAGAAAATGATATAAAAATAATGTTGTATAATAATCCTCATAGAATAACAGAAGAAAATAAAAAACTTGAATTAATAAAATTGTATCACAGCACACCATGCGGAGGACATTTCGGAGTTAGAAAAGCTTTAATCAAATTGAAACAGAAATACATAAAATGTATTTCTGTATGTATAAAATAGTGAAAAAGTACGTTTTGGAGTGTGATCTACATATGTCAAAGAAACAAACAAGTCAGACACACCAGACACCGTTATGCGTTACAGACACGCCAAAAGATAGTTTTTCCACTGTAGTTATAGATACAGTTGGACCTTTAAGGCCTTCTGGAAACTATCGCTATATATTAACAATACAGTGTGAACTAACCAAGTATATAATAGCTGCTCCAATGGAAACATAAGAAGCCAAGTCTATCGCAAAATGTTTGACAGAAAATTTGATATTGAAGTATGGCATATTTAAAACTCTGAAATCAGACAGAGGTATAGAGTTTGTAAATGAATTAATGAAAGAAATATGTACTTTATTAAATCATAGAGTTCTAAATGAATACTTTTTGTCATTCGTAAATGATGACTACTGGCATGATTGGATAAATTGTTATTGTTTCGCTTATAATGTAACCCCTCATATAGACACAAATTATTCACCATTTGAATTAGTTTTCGGAAAATTACCCGAATTACCAGATGAAAATATCATGAATCACGATAAAATATATAACTTAGAAAATTACGCAAATGAGTTAAAAGTATGATTGAAAAATTCATTAGAAAACGCTAGAAAGCTAATAGAAGCAACAAAAAGTAATAGAAGTTTAGAATCATATAATAGTATAAATAGTATAGATCTTGATATAGGAGACTTAGTTTTAATAAAAGTAGAAAATAGGAAGAAAAATTAACCACCATACAATGGTCCTTATAAAATAATAAATATAGATAATGTAAATGTAGAATTAAATATCAATGGAAAACACAAAATTGTACATAAAATTTTATTAAAGAAATATAAGAAATGAAATATGTTGTATTAAAATATCTTTAGCATAAGAATTACAAAAACTTAAAAATGTAATAACAAAAAAAAATGTTAATATAAGATTCATAGAAGCAAATTATTCATAAGTAATAACAAATATTCTACTACTACAACATCCCCCTACTATTTAAGATAATAAAAAAATAGAAAAAAATACATAAATAATATTTAAAAAAAAAACAATATCATGTTTATAATTAAGAAAAATATATTATTATTGTACCACGCAGACAGCACATTATATAAATATTAAATTAAAATTTCATCAAAATTGTAAAATTTTAACTGAAAGATTGGGGGTGTAGTGTATTCATAGAATTCACAGTCTCACTAATGTAGTGTATTCATTGATTTCAATTCATTATAAAGATAAACAAAACAATAGTCAAGCTCGCGTATACAAATGTAAACAAAAGCCACTACAATTGTATAATACAAATTGTTAAGATAGGTCAGTACTATATTTAATTAACCCAGGTTTGGCAATTTCATAAAGCAATCCGATATTCTGTATAAAAACGGTCATTGCACGCTTACTCATTCTTATTGCTAAATACTTCAAAGAACAATTATGCTGAGTTGACAAACTGTTACTATGAATGTAGTACACTGGCCAAGTACATTAAATTACAAAACTCACTCAAAATCTCTGCTTGCCTGGTACAATAGAAAATGAATGAATGTATATAAAATAGATTTCAGAAAATAAGTTATTGAGTGAACTTTTGTAAAGTCACTCAATTTCATGAAAAGCGAACTTCTCATGATTAGTATTTAAGCCGAAGAAATTTGTGAATAAAACATCAATTGTTATATGTTGATCATATAACATAGTCTGGTATTACAACATTTTCTTGATAAAATCGACTTTCCTTTAGTCGGGTATAATTCCAAACAGATGTATCCCATTAAGGATACAAACAACAATAATGATACTGAAAATAAAGGGTACGAAATATTTGGTTCAATAATTGTTATGCGTACTTTAATACCCGTTTAAGTAGATATTAATTCTAGTATATTACAAGATTTATATAGAAACTTTGATCTCGACGTTCAAGTTTAATATATCTGATTTAGATTATTCTTTTGGAACAAATTATGTTGAGTATTTTTATACGCCAGTATAAAAACAAAAACATTTCTTAATTTTGCTTAAAGAACAAATGTTTATATTTTACGATAACTATTAAGCGGCCCACCCACTTGCAATATAAATGTGCAACTTTCCGTATTGTACAATCATATCGTTAATGTGTATGTTATATTCAAAGGTGGCACAATATATTGGCAGAAATCAAAAGACTTTTGATTTTTATTGTAGAAACCAAAAGAAGTGCAATGTACTGTGAAATGTGTTGGCAACATTGAACAATAAAAAAAAAATTACTATTACGGGGAAGGAACGGAGAATTATTACATAGCCATGGAAATATTCGTAGCAAAATAACGGGAATGGCTAATGCTAAACTATCATCTTTCAACACGGTCCTGAATTTCAATGGGATTATCGCCAGATTAGATCAACAAGAGATCTCTGCAAGTATTTGAAAAAGGAAATCAGTATATTGGGGCAGGGAAGACAGACTATTTGCGAGTTTTATAACTTAGTATACGAGCAAAGAATGCCGGCAGATTTGCCAACAACTCTGGCAACTGCCCAGGAATTGGAGTCAGATCAAAAACGGCAGAAATTTGCAACAATTTTTGCAGCAGGAGATTCTGCTATGGCAAATTATTCTCAGCTCAGAGCAGGCGGTGGTTTTCCAACAACTCACCCATAATATAGGCTCAGACGTGGGCAAGATAACAGAGTAAAACCTATACCAATGGACGTAGATCCCGCTTCGTCTATATTTAGGTGACCCACAGCCTATTCGCCTGAGCGGCAAGCTCAACAAAGTGCACATTCGACCGCCCCTGAACAACTGTACTCTCAACACACACGCATTCGCAGACCCAAAAAGGTCCTTACCATTTAACACGTCAGTATAAGCGACAATAGATACCAATACTGACGAACCAATCTACAGTAGGTCATATCCATACCCAATATCAGTTGCAGATTTTGTGAATAGAGAAATTGAATCACTATTAAAGGATGGTATCATTAGCAAGTCATCTTCTCCCTATAACTTTCCAGTACATGTAGTAGGAAAGAAACGTACTCAGGAGATTAGAAATCCAAAACACAGAATGGTAATTGACTTTAGGAAATTAAACGAAAAAACAATTGGTGATAGATAACATATGCCGAACATTTCAGTTATTCTGTCAAACTTGGAGAAATCGAAATATTTCCTACCTTAGACTTGAAATCTGGATTTCACCAGATTCAATTATCAGAGAGCGACAGAAAAAAGATCACCTTTAGCGTAAACAACGGCAAATATAAATTTTGCAGATTGCCATTTGGCTTTAAAAACGATCCAAGCATATTCCAAAGGACCATAGATGACATTCTGCGAGAAGACATTGGGAAAAGGTGTCAGGTTTACATGGACGATATTATTATCTACTCACCCGACGAGCGTGGCCACTTAAGGGACATTGAAATTATTTTACGGAAGCTTGAGATTGCAGGAATGAGAGTTTCACCTGAAAAATCGGAATTCTTTAAAAGAGATGATCAGTTTCTTGGATTCCTTGTAACTTAGGAAGGTATTAAGGCATGTAAAGAAAAAGTAAAAGCCATAGTAGAGTTCAAAACACCACAAAACTTAAAATCTCTTAGATCATTTCTATCAGGATACTAGATCATTTCTATCAGGATACTAGAGGAAATTTATTAAGGACTGCGCGCATATTGCTAAACCACTGACAAAATATTTAAGAAGAGAAAACAGCTACGCAGCAGCAAGTAGTTCAAGGAACGTTAAAGGCACTTATTGCTTTCAACAAGCTGAAAAGAATATTATCAGATGACGTATTACTGGGATATCCCGATTATAAAAACCATTCGAACTAACAACCTACACAACAGGAGTGGCACTTGGGGCGGTATTGTCACATAACAGGAAACTCATCACAATGATTTCAAGGATACTCCCAAGTGCAAGCTAATTATGTTACAAATGAGAGAGAATTACTGGCGATCGTATGGGCCCTCAAATCCCTTAGGCATTACCTATATGGCATTATTGGAATTCACATTTTTACAGACCACCAGGCACTAATTTTTGCTATGTCCGACAAAAATCCAAAAGCTAAGTTGAAGAGCCTTTATAGAAGAGTTCTCAGCAAAATTATTTTACAAGCCCGGAAAGGAAAATGTAGTTGCAGACGCCCTTTTGCGTCCAAATAGACGAAGAAAGTGATCAGACTGCACATAGTAAGATATCGCTTTCAAATACCATTACATCCATTAAATTTCCCGAAAATCAGTTCAAGAATCTATTTATAATTTCAAATATCATTTCATAATTTCAAAATAAATATCTATTCATCGAACAACAAAATAGTATTCAGACGGTTTATACGTCATACAATAAATTATGATGCAGTAGATAAGCTTTTGGCATTTTTAAACAGTCACGAATGTTTGTCATTGCGACCTGCCAACATTAGCAGAATTCAATTCTTCTACTGTTTCCATCTACAAAGATTGTTCACCCAGAAAAAATTTTTATCATCACGATCAGTGGGATATAGTGACCACTGAACATAACAGAACACATAGATCACTTCAAGAGAACTTTCATCAGATTATTAAATAAGTTAAATTTTTTAAATGCATCGATAAATTTTCAAAATTTGCAATTATTTTGCCCATAAATTCTAGATCCTCCGTAGATGTAAAAAATAGCCTTGCCTTAAATTTTAAACACGTTTAAGAGAGTGAAAACAATTGTTTCAGAAAGAGCATTCAGTTCAAACACGATTGAATTTTTTTTGAGGGATCATTTCAATCTACAAAAATTTTTCGTTCCGCCTACGCATAGCAGAAGCAATGGCCAAGTGGAAAGATTTCACTCTACACTCTTGAAAATTTGTACGATGTATTGTATGTACATATATGTGACTGCACATAGAGAAAGAGACCTAAGGGTAAAAAATCAATTTTCACTTTTTTTTGATGTGGACAACATTTGAGCATCGAATGAGACCGATCACATGCCCCAAAAGTGTTCCCTCCCAGAGATATGCGCGTTTTATGATGATGATATACACCAAAGATACAAGTATTTAAATCTTTAAAATGGCTCTCCTGAACAACACCGGTTTTTACCCTTAGGTCCCTTTCTATTTTGCGCGTCACATATAGTCAATGATTTTTTAAAGGATTCCCTAACCAAGATAAAAGAAAAACTGCAAATTGCACAGGATAAATCTTTGATTTTAAATAATAAGACTACGTCAAACAAAAAATATCAACCAAGTGATATTGTCTTTGTTAGAAGAAATAAGCGACTTGGTGACAAGTTCGATAAATTTTTGGAACACGCAATTATAGAACAAGACTTAGGAACTGCTGTACTGATTGACGGTAGGAAAGTTCACAAAAATAACTTTTTAAGATAAATACTTAATAAGTGTTGGCTGACCGTAGCGGCAAATGTAAATTTCAAGAGCTATTTATTTCTTTAGGTGTATAATTATTAATTTTTATTACTTCAATTTCATATGTGTGTATACATATAATTCACAAGTATATATTTTAAATTGAAAATAAAGAAATAGAAAAGAAATAAAAGATAGCTTTAAAATTTTATTAATATTTTTGCCGTGGTCTTATTGATGGTTGAAATGCAAGAACGTTCCACTTTTTTAATCACTTTATGGTTTGTCACGAAAAATTCTTTTGCCCAGCTTGACACGTATGAATTTTAAAGACGTGAACGTCTTCGTTTATTAAAGTAAAAATAATGCTTAAAATCTAAACTCACATTATGGTTTTATATTCTAATTGAAGCAATCGTTGGTTGCAGTTATGTGATCAACGACTACTTACGATCACAAATAATTTCTCTTAAAAATATGAATCAACGAATGTTGAAAATAATGTTCTTTCTCTTAAACTAATTATGAAAGATTCAGATTACATGAGTTAACTTAGTAAGTATGTGTGAATAAGATAATATTCATATTACAATTATTTAATATAAGATTCACACTGGTAAGTATGATAAGATTCATATTACAATTGTTTATTATAAGATTCATATTGCATGAACCGAATTGGTAAGTATATTTAAATATAAGATTCATATTACAATGGGACACTTAGTCACCATAACACTGTTGGGTAAAACTCCCCCGGACGAAGATTGGTTCCCAATTTCTGAAGGATATTTGGGAAACGATACAATTGTTTTCTTAATTATTTTCTTAGATTTAAATTTAATGCTCAAGTACACAATGAACAAAGTTGTTGCAATTATGATTACAATGTAAATGATTATATTAGTAGTTTTTTGGTTATCTCTTAGTTCATTTATATATCTTATATTTCTAATATGTTCATATGTTATGTTTTCTAATGTTATTTTCTCTTCAACATTTATTTGTATTTCCTTAAACAAACTAGGTATTATTATATTTTCACCGTAAACCTTTCTATCGTACCACTTTTCGAGTATCTGTATTTTACATTCCTCTATTCTAATAAGAAAATGTCCTATCAAAGTTATAGGCATCTCATTACATGTTTGATTTACAGTTATATTATTCATGTTTATAGCAAAAATTAAATTAGAATTTACTTCTATTACATTTGTAAATGGATTCTTTCGATAATTACATTCCATTTTTTTATAATTCAATACATTTTCAATACAGTTATCTTTTATCATTGTTAAATTTTTCTTATAATCAGTTTCATAGTATACAACGTTATCTCTTGTGATATACGTTTGTATTTCTTCGCTTAACTCTAGATTATTGTTATTTGGGATTGGTTGGACAAACAAGGTTTCATAAAATTCAGTAGTTAATTGAGGAATTTGGATTATAAAAAGGATATTTCTTTTACTTGTCGCTACAGCCATTCTAATATTTTGTAATTTTTCAAAAGTTATGTCATGTTCTTCTATTTCTTCATCTGTCAAAACATTCTGGCTCAGGAGCCCTAAGCTTGATGTCAAAAGTATTCCCTCAACCTTGTCAATTATTTTTTCTAGTTTTTCTATCTGAAACGAAATTGCCGTCCTTCGAATTTCCAATTCATCCCGTTTGGTTTGATTATTAATTGTCACATATTCGAGATAAACATTTTTGTTTACCATATCGTATATCTTCGACAATTTAGTCAATTGTTTATCAAAACGTTCATTTATTTGAACCTGACCATTGGATTGTTCAATCACACTATGTGCATTACCTTCCACTATTTCTAATCTTTTTTCTATTTCTTGCCTGTCTTCATCGTCCATTGTTCCAGACAAATATTTGAGTCCCGTTCCCACAATGTTAAAAAGTCCTCGTCTCTGTCTGTGTGGAATAAGTGTTTTCAGTGATGTCTTCAAATGTTGCAATTCTTGGTTCATATAGTCGTCATTAATTGTATTATTTTCTAAGTTTTCTATGTAGTTTTCATACCTTGTAACATTAAATATATGCACAATGCTGTGATATTCTCTAATAAGGTGTTTTTTACCCAAAACCACCACAGTAAATCCGTTTCCTACGCTGAGGTCCGTAAACTCAATCTTCTGAGCGTGTGTCGCATGCGTCATTACCGCAATTAGCAAAGTTAACCAGATCATTCTCCTCAAGTGTGTCAGCAACATTGCCCTCAGCACGGTCAACCAGAACATCCAAAGAGCTGAAAGTATCCTTAGCTCGAATTAACTGATCCCTGTAAACATTCTGATTTTTATTTCTATATCTTTTGTCTGTAATCTTCTTCAAAACAACCCTTTCGTTTCTAGCTTCTGTCTTATGTGCCCTAAAATCCCTTTTAAAATTCTCATTTACCCTCTGATCCTTTCTATTTCTATTAAGGTATGTTAAGTTCTTCGTCTTTCTTGACTCAATTGCATCATTAATTTTTTCGTTTTCCATGGCATTATCCTGAAAATGAATTTCTATTGGTTTCTTACGAGTTGTCAAATGGAAGGTGTTGTTGTAAATGAAATTCGCTTGCACTGGCAAATCTATATTATAAACCATGTCAGATGTTTCTTCTCTTTTTTTTAAGATCCTGATATTCTCATTCAGGCTACCATGAAATCGCTCAACATCTGAATTGCCTGTGTGACGGTAAGGAGTAGTAAAATGGTATTCTACATTATTTTTCTCTAGAAAATCCTTAAACAGTGCCGAATTAAATCCTGGTTCATTGTCCATAATCAATTTTTTTGGGGTTCTCATCAAATTAAAAAGCATAGTAAAGTGTTTAATGAAATTAAGTGGAGTTCTCTCTTCAATCTTTTGTATAAGGGCATATTTCGAGAATTTATCTATTATCGTTATGTATGGATCTTTTGCGTCTAAAAACCATATATCGGCATGGTATATTCTGTAAGGTGCACTAGGGGTTTCTGTCTTCTCAAAAGGAAGTTTAACAGGATTTCTCTCTATTTTATAATTGCAAATTTCACAATTATTTATAACTCTAGTTATTTCTTCTCTCATGTTTGGGTAATAATATTTTCTTTTCAATTCGTAATATGTTTTGTCAATTCCAGGGTGATTATTCTCATACTTATGATGTCTCATAATAATTTCTAACAATTTCTCTTTTTCTACATTCTGTAGTAGTGTATAAGTTCTATATATCCTCAACTTTTTTATATTATTTAATCTAATAACCTGATTCTGAATCATATCGTATAATTCTTCAACATCACAATATATCACCAGATTTTCTTCCTTTTCAATTATTCTAATTATTTCTTTCAAAATTATTCTGTAGTCTTTTGAATTGACTCCGAATTTATACAATTTTTTACCGAATAGAAGCTTTTCTTCAAACGAATCTTTTTCCTGCCCTTGAACTAAGATTTGTTTATTTGCAAACTGCAAAGGTCTTTCTGTTACCTCAATATGATCTAATCCATCATTTTGAGCGCTGTGTGCTGTTGGCACCGGAGAATTTTGTCTTTTTCCTCTTTTCGTCTTTGCGGTTCTAAGTTGAACAGTATTCCTATCCACAATTTTAAAATCCAGTTTTTCTTTTTTATGTATTCTTTGGAAATGTCTCTTTAAACCCACCTTGCTCTCAAAATTATCATTGCAAAGTTGGCACTGAAAAATGTGTGTACCATGTTTGTGCTTTACGTGCTGATTCAAAACTTCTTTCCTTTTATACGTTTTTTTGCATGTGTCACATTGAAATAAATTCAATTCTGCACATTTCTCTACCCTTGACAACGCATCCGCGACTTTATTTTCTTTTCCCTGTACGTGGTCTATATCAAACTCATATTCGTTGAGCTTGATTTTCCACCGAATCATTTTTGAATTTGGTTCTTTCAAACTAGACAACCAAATTAGTGGTTTATGATCTGTATGCAATTTAAATTTTCTCCCATACAAATAATGTCTGTATTGACCGCAAGCCCAAACAATAGCTAGCAGTTCTTTCTCTATTACACTATAATTGATTTCGTGCTTATTAAGAGTTCTTGAAGCAAAGGCTATAGGACCATTTTTCTGAGACAACACAGCACCCAATGCAAAGTTGCTGGCGTCTGTTGTAAGCGTAAAATCCTCTTGAAAATCAGGATACCGCAATACCATATCTGAAGTCAATATCTTTCGCAATTTCTCAAAAGACTTTCTATAATCGGTGTCATTTTCGTTGATCTGACCGTCTTTTTTAAGTCTCAGAGTTAAAGGTTTTGCAATTTTGGCATAGTCCGGGATAAACTTCCTGTAATATCCGCTCAATCCCAGAAATGCTTGGAGTTGTTTCAATGTCCTCGGAATAGGAAAATTTTTTATGCAATCTATTTTTCTAGGGTCTGCCTTTATTCCATCTGATGTCACTATGTGACCCAGGAAATTTGTTTCCGATTTCAAAAACTCGCTTTTATTTAGTGATACTTTTAAATTAGATTCTCTCAATGTTTGGAACACCTTTGTTAAATTATCTATATGTTCCTGAAGAGAAGTACCGAATATCAATATATCATCCATATAGATGACACATGTTTTGTTTATATATTTTCTAAGCACATTATTCATCATTCTTTGGAATGATGCAGGTGCATTTTTAAGCCCAAATGGCATACGCCTAAATTCATAATGGCCATCGTTAGTAGAAAATGCAGTTTTTTCTTGATCACTTTCATCCACCTCTATCTGGTAGAATCCTTTGGTTAAGTCCAAAGTAGTAAAGTAATTTGCTCGCCCCAATCTATCCAACACATCGTCAATAATGGGTATGGGGTATTTATCCTCTCTTGTCACAAGATTCAGTTTTCTATAATCTATTACTATCCTCCAATCTTTTTGTCCTATTTTGTCCTCTTTCTTTGGTACCACCCAAATTGGGGAATTATAGGGTGAATCACTTGGAGTGATAATACCCTGCTCCAACATTTCATTTATCTGTCTCTTAACTTCCTCTCTGTGAACCTCAGGATACCTGTACGATTTTGTGTAAACCGGTCTATCATTATTAGTAGGGATCCTGTGTTTCACTTCATTTGTGAAAGTCAGGTCGTCACCTTTTCTATAAAATATATCCGAAAACTCACTCACCAATTTTTTGACCGTCATTGCTTCCTCCCCATTCAAATGTTCCAGTCTCAATTGTTCTTCTACACCCAATTCATCAAGATGATGTAATTCGGGCAAATTTTTTATAACCCTCAAATCAAAATCAATTCCTTCATTATAATTCTCTTCACTTTCTCCTTCAAAATACAAATGAAATTTCTGTTTATTTATTATTACAAATTTATTCTCATAATCTATTATGGAACTATTATCACTTAATAACCTTGATCCAAATATTCCATCGAATACAGGATGAAAATTAGATATTCTAAATATTACATCGTTCCTAAGACGCACCTGTAGGTCGTTCCTCGAAACCATAGCTTCCTTCTCTATAATCAAAAACCCTGCTGCTGTTTTTATCTTTATTGGTTGTGTTAATGAATATACCAAATTTTTTGGACAATGACTTTCTCTAATCAGATTGTCAGTAGAACCTGTATCAATTAAGATTCTGGTTGAACTGCTCCCTCGCTTAAATAAAACATAGGGCAATCCACATTCGGTGGGTCCCCCGTGGTGGAGGCCACTCGCTGAAAATTTTGAGGTCTTTGTTTTTTATTCATATAATGATTCTGTCTTCGTGTCTGTCCGCTAACCTCCATCGGTTCCGGCTTCGGATAATCGCTTCGTCCTAAACACCTGTTCTCAGTGGGGTAAAAACCACTATGTCTATAATTTTTTTTCTGATTGTAATTTTTCTGATAATTCTGTGTTTGATTATAAGTCCTCTGATAATCTTCTGTCTGATTATTTTTTGGGATTTGGGAATCAGGATTAGGAAAGGGCTTAAAACTCCTATTTTGATTGTTATACTTAAATTTTTCTCTAATATTAATCTTTTCAATAAGATTTGCTTGTCCAAGTTCATGGAGGGCAACCTCCAATGAAGTTGGTTTAATGGCACAAAGCACCGTTTTTAAGTTTAAGGGCAATTTATTTACAAACACTTTTAATGCCACTCTATTATTATGCGCTATTTCTAACAAATTACCATCTAATTTTTGCCTTTGATTTAGCAAAGACAATTTTGTTTGTACAAAATTGTAAAATTGTAACACGTCCCCTCTGTATTGAGCACCTCTGAGCTCCTCATACAACAGTTCGGCTGAGGTTAAACCCCCGAAATTTAGTTCCAACTGGTCTTTTATTTCCGCCCATCTTGAAAGATGCGGATGTATCTCCAAAACTATCTTAGCCTTACCTCGTATCTTGCCCTTTATTGCAGACAATATCATTCTTTGTGATGTGGGATTATACCCATCCATTGCAGCTACCACGTTGTCGATGCCCTCCAGGAACGGGTAAAGTTCCTCTTTCCGGCCATCAAAATCATGAATGAGACCCAGGAATCTTAGAGGGTCAATATCTCTTCCCACTGCATGCTGATGTGCTTGTTGCTGTAGTTGTACCTGTTGCTGTTGAAGTTGCTCCTGTAATTCTTGTTGTAACTGTTGCCGCTGTTGCTGCAATTGCTGCTGTAGCTCCTGTTGCAACTGTTGATCCATCTTCGGAATCCTTCTGTTGTCGTCAAATAATCTACTTCTTCTTCGTTTGGTTTCCACTTTTGGGCTGCTCAAGCAAAATTCGTTGCTTGATGATATATAATACAACAACCGTCAACTAAATCAAGCTTCACAATGTCGTTATTAATAGACAATTTTTATTTATCACTTATTTATATGTTATTATAATTTTGGAGGGACCCTTAGGTATCGCAAAATTTCTTTATTTTTATTATTATTATTTCCTTTTTCACCGGAAATTTTGTTTTTATCCTTTTGCACAGGATATTATTATTTTTATCCTTTTTCGTAGGATGTTTTTATTTGTAACCTTTTTCGTAGGATACTTTTTTTTTTTTTTTATCCTTTTTCGTAGGATATCCTACCGACTGCGCCAATTTTAAAGACGTGAACGTCTTCGTTTATTAAAGTAAAAATAATGCTTAAAATCTAAACTCACATTATGGTTTTATATTCTAATTGAAGCAATCGTTGGTTGCAGTTATGTGATCAACGACTACTTACGATCACAAATAATTTCTCTTAAAAATATGAATCAACGAATGTTGAAAATAATGTTCTTTCTCTTAAACTAATTATGAAAGATTCAGATTACATGAGTTAACTTAGTAAGTATGTGTGAATAAGATAATATTCATATTACAATTATTTAATATAAGATTCACACTGGTAAGTATGATAAGATTCATATTACAATTGTTTATTATAAGATTCATATTGCATGAACCGAATTGGTAAGTATATTTAAATATAAGATTCATATTACAATGGGACACTTAGTCACCATAACACTGTTGGGTAAAACTTATGCATGTACTTTTAGCAACCGTTAAAGCAGTACTTAGTTATACCTATGTACTTATTATATGGTCATACATATGTGCATTTATCTGTATTTGATCACGGCAAAAAATAGAGATATATATGTACAATGATGAGAATTGATATTTAACAAACAATGAGACCTCTTAAGAGATGTAAAAAGAGATTAATAGAGTTATACGTTAGCGTTTAATAAAAGGCAGATTTTAGCCTGCTGTGGACGGCGGCAACATTCCCCGACCCGTAAGCGAGTCCGTATTACAAGCTTGCTCACGATCTTCTCCGACGTTCAGTACAGCCACTTTCGTCACGGGTCTTTGCATGGTTCCAAACTGCGTTTTGATAGTCACTCTTCGTACTTGACCATCTCTGGCGACAACGGTGTCAACAACTTTTCCTTTCGGCCAACATCTTTTCGGAAGGTTTTCATCTACGACGACGACAATGGCTCCAACGGTTATTTGTGGTAACTTGTCAAACCATTTGGTCCTACGGGATATGATTGGAATATATTCCTTGATCCAGCGTTTCCAGAAGTGGTCAGCAAACAATTTTGTTTGTTGCCACCGTTCACGTAGAGTTCCTTCACTCTCATAGAGTGGTTTGTAGCCATCAGAGGATCCAAGCAGCAGGTGGTTTGGTGTAAGTGCGTCATCGTCTTCGTGCTCCACTGAGACGAAGGTTAAAGTCCGAGAGTTTATAATTGACTCTATTTCACACATCGCCCCTCTCAAGGTCTCTTCGTTAAAATTCGCGCTAGGGTACAATGAATATAGGACTTCTTTTATGGACCTGATTAGCCTTTCCCATATTCCGCCCATATGTGGTGCAGATGGAGGGTTGAACATCCATTTCGTTTTGTCAAATGTTGATGATAGATTCAAAAAATTTATTTGTTTTACACCATCGCTTAATATTTTTTCAGCTCCTTTGAAATTTGTGCCGTTATCGGTGTAGATTTCGCGAGGCACACCACGTCGAGCTACAAAATTGCGTATGCACAAAATACATGAGCTAGTATCTAGGCTATGTGCAACTTCGATATGAATCGCCCGTACAGTCAGACAGGTGAAGACCACTCCCCACCGTTTTTCACGCCTACGACCAATTGATATGAGAAAGGGGCCGAAAAAGTCAATGCCGACAAACGTAAAAGGGCGTTGAAATACGCCTAGGCGAGCGGCTGGCAAGGGCGCCATTTGCGGTGGTTTTGGCTTGGATGCATCGTTTTTGCACCTTTGGCACGAAGCGCGGACCTTTTTGTATAATACACGTAAACGAAAAATATGGAACTGGGATTTTATTTTGTTGATGACAGCCTCATGGAATTTGTGGTGAAAGTTCTCGTGAAAAGAGCGCACTAGTAGCAATGTAATGTGATGGTCGTTTGGCAGCACTATTGAGTCATCATGATTGTTGAGTTGTTCAATTCGGCTGCGACATCGTATGATTCCATATTCGTCCAAGTAGGGCGTTAACCGATAGATCTTACTGGATATTTCAACACGTTTACCATGCTTGAGGCTAGAAATTTCTTCATTGAAACGGCTTTGTTGTGCTATTTTGAAAAGATAACGTTGCGCTTGTTGAATCATCTCGTAACTAACACCAGGCGAATCAGAAGAGTTATGATCCATCTTTTTTAGTTTTCTCATATATAAAATGAACGTTGCAACAGCACGATATAGCCTTTTCCAATTCGAAAAATATTCGGTGTTTAGGTAACTGCAACTTTCAAATGTTTTGTTCAATACCAACACATGGCGTCTCACTTCAGATGTTACCATTGGACCTAAATCATCACACTGTGGCCAATGATGTGGATCACGACGTAGAAATTCGGGACCGTTGAACCATAACGTCATATCTTTTTGATAAGCGGCTTTCGTAGCGAAATCTGCTGGGTTTAATTTAGTCGGCACCCACTTCCACTCGTTTAGGTTTGAATGCTCCAGAATTTCCCCCACACGGTGCATGACAAATTGTTGTAGTTTTCTTGGGTCCATGCGAAGCCACTGTAGCACTGTTTTGGAGTCTGACCACCAGTATGTAGAATCAATGTGTAGTCGTTTGGTCTGCTTGACCTTATTTGCCAATCTGGTGCCTATGAGTGCCGCCTGCAGTTCCATTCTAGGTATTGACATGGGCTTAAGCGGTGCTACTTTTGCCTTTGCGATAATTATATTAACATCAAAGTGTTTGTTGCGTTTTACAAGGAGGTAGCAAACGGCAGAATAAGCGTGTTCACCTGCATCAACAAACGTATGCAGCTCGACTTTATCTGCTCCACAACGTTCAAGAGAATAACACCGTTTGACTTTAACCTCTTTAATAAGTGACATCGTTGATTTCCATTGCATCCATTTTGAATATTGGGATTCGTTGAGCTCATCATCCCAACCGATACTCGAGCGCCAAACGTCTTGTAGCAAAATTTTAAGGCCAGTTGTATGACAAGATAGGAACCCTAGGGGGTCGAAAATAGACATCAGGACTTGTAGGCACTCCCGTTTGGTTGGTATAATATTTTCCTCAATTACGTTACGGCGGAGGCGTGCGAATCTGCAAACATACTCAAAAACATCGTCAACTGGGTTCCAATACATACCCAATATTTTTTCTGTGGTTCCCCATTGCTTGGCGCGTTGGGACTCTGTTGATGTGTTGGACAGCTGATTTAAAACACAAACGGAATTTGACGCCCAGTTGCGTATATGGAAACCGGCGGCAGCGTGAATCTTCGTAACCTGTTTTGCTAGGGTAAGGGCTCCCTCCTCGGTGTCTTCACTGTCGATAAGGTCGTCAACGTAATGGTGGCTCTTAATCGATTCAACCGCACGGGGGTAGTGATACTTAAATTTTTCTGCGTTAACATCTCGTATATAGTGAGCGATACAGGGCGCACAATTCAACCCAAATGTAAGTGCTCGCATAACAAATTTGCTTGGTTGATGTAGCTCGTCACCTCTATCCCACCATAAAAAGCGCTGGGCGTGCATATCACTCTTTCGAACATTTATTCGGTGGAACATCTCTTCGATGTCTCCACAAATTGCAATTTTGCCTATTCTAAAGGCTAAAAGAATGTCGATAAGGGGGGTTAGCAAATCGGGCCCACTTAGCAGGAAATCATTCAGGGAGACACCACCTGACTGCGCCGCTGCATCCCATACCAAACGGATTTTGTTGGGCTTGTTCGGGTTTAATACCGTGAAAATTGGTAGATACCATACCTTATTTGTTTCGTCACATATTGCGTCTGAAGAAATTTTGGTAGCGTACCCCTTTTGTATCAAGTTATCAATTTGAGACTGCATTTTCTGCCGAAGCGAAGGATCTTTTGCAATTTTCCTATGTAAACACATTAGTCTACGTAATGCGTTATTATAACTTTCAGGTAGTTGTACGTCCGAATTTTTCCACATCAGACCAACTTCGTAACGTCCCTCTATCTGTGTGCATGTTGATTTTAATATTTCAATTGCATCGGAATCGGGTTTTGAATCCATTATACATGGTTTAGTCTTTTCTATGTTGAAGCAATTCTTCACCACGTCGTGAAGCTCTTCGTCACGTTTTTGACAGACACACGTGTGGATGTTTAGCCTATGTTGCTCTAAACTGCCTGATTTACCGCCTTGTATCGCCCATCCGAGTCGTGTTTTAGTGGCTATTGGTTGTTGCCAGCCGCCTTCACGGATTTTAACTGGTACTGCCAGTTTCCAATTGTTCGCGCCAATTAGAACAAGTGGTTTTGCTCTTTCGTAGGACTGTATCGGCAAATTTTTTAGATGTGGGCATCTTTTAGCCATTTCCGACATGTTGAGTGACTGAAGAGGTAAATCTAGGTTTTTTACTGTATAAACGTTTGAAAGTGCAAACTTTGTGTTTTTGTTGACACCGGAGACAGTCAAAGATGTTTTGACTGACCCATTTTCTACACGTGTGGTACCACCCGTCCATTGTAGACACAACGATTCAGGAACGCCATCTATGGGCAAACTTTCAAAAATGCTTTCGTCAACTAAGCTGACGGATGACCCTTCGTCTAGAAAGGCGAATGTATTAAAAACAGTCTTATGTAAATGAATGCGGATTGGCAAAATACGAAAATACGGGTTGCGATCGCTATGGTGTGCATTTATTTGCGCGTTCCGCTGTGTGTTGTTGATTTCATATGTACTTACAGTTTGTAAGATCGGTTGATCTCTTACCGCTTTGTGTAACAATGGGTGGTGTTTGAATTTACATCCAGACAATCCACATACTTGGCTCTTATGGCATCTTCCCTTGTGCTGGTTCAGACACTGACGGCATAAATTTTGAGACTTTACGACGTCCCATTTTTGGCTTAGTTCTAAGCCCTTAAATTCTTCGCATTGATGCACCTTATGACTGGCTGTTTTGCAAACAACACACATTCTAGTTGCATTTGTTTTGACTTGTACGTGAGTATTTATGCATGCGTTGTTTTTACCAAAAAACGGCGTCACAACTTGGCTAGCGGCTTCGGCAATTTGGTAAAGCCATGTGCTGAAGGATTTTATGATGGGAACCAGTTCGTCTTTTTGACACATTGCCCAACTAAGTTTGTGATGATTGGGCAGCTTGTCAACTAGCTCTTTTACCAACATCGGATTGTTTAGGTGTGACTCCATTCCGCATGACTCCATGGTAGCACATATGTTTTGCACGGTTATTGCAAATTCAATTATCGACTCAAGCTTGTCTCTAGGGGATGGCATAGCTCTTGCCTTATTTATTACACGTTCCAGGATGTGTTCTGGTCGTCCAAAACAGAGTCGCAGAGTGTGGATGATGTCCGGCACGAGTGCAGGTAGCAGCAACTTGCTCTTAACTAATTCCCTTGCCTTACCTTTTAAGCAATGTTGAAGCCGCATGAGGTTTTCGGCATTGGAGAATCCGGCAATTGATGTGCTTGTCTCAAAGCTGGTTATAAACATCGGCCAATCTTCCGGGTCACCATTAAACGATGGGAGTTCACTCGGTATCGAGCGTCTGGCTGCAATTTGAACGGGTGTGGGGTAGACACCATTAAATACACGTTGACTATTTTCTGTGCCGAGGGGTGCTGGCATATTACTTTGATTTAAATTAATTTGCTCGTCGCTTTGCATGTCGCTTTGCGTTAATATTTTATATTTACGTTCCAAATATTCTTGTTCTATTTTCTTTTCCTCTTCTAGACGCTCCAACTCCAGCATTTTTTGCTTTTCACAATAATTTTGCACGCTTGTTGCACGTTGTACACATGTTTTGCTTAAAAAACGCTGTTGCATATTTGACGGCTTTGTCGTTTGCTGTGGTATATAAGGGTACAGATTGGCTGAGCCCATTGCACTTGACGGCGCCATTAACGCATGTGCGGCAGCATAACTATGTTGTTGCATGGTCGATGTTGAGACTGGTGCAAATGCTACTGTTGCTGCATATATTGGGGGTGTAGAGCTAGACAGGCTATTATTTATCGGGGTAGTCGCTACTGATGTGGCAATGTTTGCGGGAGTTAAAGCTGGTGATGAAGTTGAGTTCGGATGAGTTCCAAGGCCGGTTACACCAACAGCAGCAGTTGTGACGGATTGCTTGGGTTCGCATAGGTCGCAGTTCCAACTGTAATCAGCCACGTTGCTGTCGACTCCAACACAAGTGAAGTGAAACCATTTGTCACATCTATCGCACATTACCATTTGACTGTTGTCCAAATTTTTGCATTTTCCACAGCTGTAGCCAGGGAGACAATTTTCTTTTTCCATATTCATCACAATGGAAATAGTATTAATAAAATTTTAAAGAACTGTTGGCTGACCGTAGCGGCAAATGTAAATTTCAAGAGCTATTTATTTCTTTAGGTGTATAATTATTAATTTTTATTACTTCAATTTCATATGTGTGTATACATATAATTCACAAGTATATATTTTAAATTGAAAATAAAGAAATAGAAAAGAAATAAAAGATAGCTTTAAAATTTTATTAATATTTTTGCCGTGGTCTTATTGATGGTTGAAATGCAAGAACGTTCCACTTTTTTAATCACTTTATGGTTTGTCACGAAAAATTCTTTTGCCCAGCTTGACACGTATGCATGTACTTTTAGCAACCGTTAAAGCAGTACTTAGTTATACCTATGTACTTATTATATGGTCATACATATGTGCATTTATCTGTATTTGATCACGGCAAAAAATAGAGATATATATGTACAATGATGAGAATTGATATTTAACAAACAATGAGACCTCTTAAGAGATGTAAAAAGAGATTAATAGAGTTATACGTTAGCGTTTAATAAAAGGCAGATTTTAGCCTGCTGTGGACGGCGGCAACAATAAGTATAGATACTTTTTTCATTTCTTTATACATACTTATCTCTGCTGCTCACCCTGATACTGTGAGCTTCACCCAAAATTTTTGATTATAGCGATTCACATTTCATAGCAATAACAGATGGGGAAGTGGCAAAATACAGGAACCATGATTACGTAATACATAGGACAAATCTGACAGAGTATGAGAACGTTACAACGGAAAATGAAAATATTTTAAACAACATCTCATACCCAAGGGAAATCGGCATTATTCGCTAACAAATGAGAGAAATAGGAAGATTGTTGGATACATTACGTAGTCATAGATGGGCAGCAAGGTCAATTAATTTCTTAGGATCTGCCTTAAAATTTGTTGCTGTTATCCCGGACCATGAAGACATGGAGCTAATAACGACTCGAATAAACCTGCTAATACAGAGCAATGACAGAGATTTCGCAATACAGGACAGAATTAACGAGTTAACAAAAAGGGTAAATAACATTCAGAACTATGAAAATAGTGAGGAAGGTTGATCTGGTAGTATTTGAACTTATTGTAATGAGAAACTGCGAAATACTATCGTTTCTCAACAACCTTGGATTGTCGATTATTCTCGGCAACATTAATTTTGAAACAAGTTCGAGTTAAGAATGGTACCAATAAGTATAAACGATAGATTAAGAGTCAGTAGTGTATCCATTTTGGAAAATGATTTATTATATTATTAAATTTCCTATTTTTGAGAATGTTTGTGAGTTTATTAAAAATTTATAGGTTGACCAAGCAGCAAAATGCCAAGACAGTATCCTTCCAGTGACAAGTTGTGTCGATATTCAAACATTGAAAATTTGCCGTGAAATCATAGACACATGCCTGTCTCAACTTTTGAATAACAACTCAGCATCGTGCTCTACTAAATCAGCTGACCCCATTATATGGCGTGTATCCGATGGAGTAATAATTTTAAATGACGTGCCAAGTACAAGCATATTCGAGGGAGAAATTGTAAATTTAAAAGGAACCTTTTAATAACAATAAATGGGACGTCTTTTGAAAAGACCCGAACCTTGGAAAATAAAGTTGTGTCACAACCCCTGAAAATTTTAAACTTACAAAATTCTGGTCATGAGGATCACATACCGTTTCCATATATCCACAGGCTAAATCTAGAAAATACTTACCAGGTAGAAACACTCATTTTGCACACAAAATGGCTCTGGTATCATTAGCCGCATTCATACCCTTTGTCGCTTGTCTGATGTGTTATTTCCAACGCAAATGCCGACGTGAAGAAACTCTTGACCTAGATGGCATCGTTAAGGAAATCGGGTCGAAACAGGGACGTTCCGACATTTAAAAGGGGGAGGAGTTAGCAACACTAGGTGAATATCCATATTTTACTGGCGATAATGTGTGAATAT
This sequence comes from Linnaemya tessellans, assembly GCA_951800035.1. Lineage (NCBI taxonomy): Eukaryota > Metazoa > Arthropoda > Insecta > Diptera > Tachinidae > Linnaemya > Linnaemya tessellans. Next base: position 79,820,031 of record OX637536.1, read on the forward strand.
CCATACTGCGCTGTCAAATTAATTTTCTTTTGCGCGTGCAGGTAGTACGAGAGCACTTGCCTAAATTTGCAGTTTATGTTCAATGAGGCAATTCACACTAGATTAATTTTTAGTCCGCTTAACTTTTGCTCTTTCCAAAACACACTGGATTAGTTCATCTGGCATAAAATTGTATACGTATACACAGCTTTGTGTGTGTTTTTATATTTGTACACGAAGATGGACAACTAAAGACTAAAAACCGCTCTGTAAAAAAGAAAACACAGAACCTGTGTAACCATCTTTGCCAAAATTATGCCAACCAAAAACGACTCTGTTCACCGAAAATTCCTACAAGCTGCCGTGTTATGCCAGGATAATTAATCTAGTGTAAATTGCCTCAATATATTTTATTTCTACTTTTGTCAGTTGTGTTGCTTTCTGATTTAATAATTCTCAAAAAATACTGTGTCAGCATTTATTTGCTATTGCAAACTTTAGTTTTAAGTAAATTGATAAAATAAAACATTCTATATGGAATCAATCAAGAGGAAAGGTTTTTCATTTAAAATTAAAGTGGAAATCCTCAGAAGAAATAACTTGTATTTTGTTGTTAAGTTTTCTAAGTTCATCTGACGTCTCCGACTCAATACTAATAGTGAAGGAAGCATTAAGGAAGTTGCAATATAGCATCTACCTAGATCGATGATTACTAGTAGAGCGAAGATGTTCTGAGGATATACTCGTATGAACATCTTTTTTACTTTCAGGAAATTTATATGAACTTTTTGATATCATCGCCTTAGTATAAAAGTCTTAACTCGTATATTAATAAAAAAGAAGTTTGTTTTGATATCATCCAAAGATAGTTACATATAATTAATTTTAAAGTATTTTTAAAAATTACATGATTAATATTTATGACTTAAATATATATAAAAATGAATTTATATGATATCATTCTCTTTACAATATTGATTAAATCTGAAATAAAAATGTTTTCAAATTTTTTTCAAAATGATTCTTTTTGCGAAAAAATTGATCTTTTTGGGAATATAAAATGTATATTTCTTGAAATTTCACTGGCAACACTGATACATGCATATCGATGGTCACAAATAGAAGTGCCCCAACTCCAATTTTTAAGAAATTGCGTTTTTCAATGATTCTAACACATTTCATACAAATACACCTTGGGACAAAATTTTAGTGCTATAGTATCAAAAATAAAAATTTTACAAGCCAATGATAGCGACAGTTTCTATTGCGCTCAATACATTTCCTCTTATATACATATATACCTTTTCCTGTAAAGTTTAATTATTTGAGGGCCTTTCTACTTGTGACCAATCATTTCTTAAAGGTTGATTTTTTATCTTTATAATACATGTATGTATGTATATACTAGAAACTTTTTTGGTTTTAAAAATATGTCTACAACCTCAAGAAAAATCATTCGCAAAGCAGCTCTGAGTCAGTCAACATCAAGCCTCGTTGGCAATTAAATTTTAAGTGCAACCAGACCACTGATCGTTTACTCTCTTTCGAGAGTTTTGCGTCTCACTCGCACTAGTTAATTTCAACGACTAAGATAGCTGTATAGATTTACAGTTCTTTTGAGGAATTCTCCGTGGTTAACTACGTTGCGACTTCCTATGTGAAGGCATAGGTCGTGTACAGTCAGACACAGTAACGGAAAAGAGAATACAGTTAATAACATCGCCGGCATACCCGTTGGCATCTGTGCATAAATAGAATTAGTTATTGTGGCACGACATATCGTGCGAATTGGTGATGGCGTAATAGTCTCAGGACTGGCCAAATAATTCTTCAGTCGACGACTGAAGTAACAAAATAGGATTAAAAACAAAAAAAAAAAAACAACCTCAAGAAAATATATCTTGCACTCTTTGCAAGTGATCGAGTGAAATTTCCCGTATGGCTAGGTATGAGTAGTGTCATTTAATGATTAAAAAACATTTTGACATTTTTTTCAAAGAACCGGTTCTTACAAATGCTATTTCATGTCTGTTTTTTAACACATTTCGGCACCTGCTAACAACACAAACAGACAAAGACAACAAATTGCAAATTCATAATTACCTCTTTAACAAGAAAAATCAATGAAAGGATAAATACAACAAAATTTTTTTTGTGTTGTGCCAGCTGATTTGGGTTGTGCGAGTGTGTGTGAAAATATTTCTGGGCAATTTCACGAATATATAAGTTTATTAAGCAATTTTAATAATTGCTACTAATAACTAAAATAGAATTGAAGAGAAGAACCAAGGCACATTTATTTCACATTCATTTTAAAGCGAGATAGTTCACTTTGCATTGAAACAAATGTGACGATTTCACAAGCACAAAGTTTTAGGCAAAATTAATGCAACATCCTTGTGATTTCACTAAATAACCTACCGTATATGTAATATTCTTCACAAATTGTTTATTTATAAACAATAAGTTTAAATCCTTTAGGTGGGATAGGCACATTTTCTAACGAATCTTTTATTTTGTAGGCACACGACAGTGATGTCAAATGAAATTTTTAAAGTTCCTTACGTTTTGATGAAAAATCCCACGTTTTCTTACAACAGAATGGTTTCTTCTATAGAGGACAATTTGAGTTCCAATATTTCGCCGTTACGAAAGTGCTGCATTTCATGAATTAATAATGAATGGAACAGTCGTAATATACATAGATGATATTGTGATATCGTCAAGGGATAAGAAAGAGGATCTCACTAAATTGAATAGATTTCTAGAAGTCGCGTTATCAAACGGGCTAAAAATGAAGTGTAGTAAGTTCCGATTTCTTATGAGGAAGATAATGTTTTTGAGGTATGTGCTGGAGAATTCCACCATACAGCCGTCGAAGTAAAACACCGCAGCTGTAAAAAACTTTCCATTGCCGAAAGATCAGAAGGCAATTGAGAGATTTATAGATCTTACTTCATATTTCAGATGTTTCATTAGACCATTATCGGACTTATTGAAGAAGAACGCAAAGTTTGGATTGGGTGATGAAGAAGTTGTATCTTTCCAGCAGCTAAAGGCCGCGCTAGTTGGAACTAATGTGTTGAGGTTATTTAATCCAAGGACAGAAACGGAGGTACATACCGACCCCAGTAAGCATGGGCATGTAGTTGTTCTGTTACAACGAGACTCTGAAGATCAGGAACTGCACCCCGTACAATGCATGAGCAGAAAAACCACCCCAACCGAACAAAAATACCATCCCTACGAGTTCGACGTGTTAGCCATAATAGAAGCGTTGAAGAAATAGCGTGTGTACATGATGGGATTGAAAGTGAAAATCGTCACCGATTGTAATGCATTCGCAATAACGATGAAGAAGAAGGACGTACCTTAGAGAGTGTCAAGGTGGGCAATGTTTATGCAGGATTATGATTACATCATCGAGCACAGATCTGGCCTTAAAATGCGGCATGTGGATGCCTTAAGCATGATGGAAGTGTCGTTGGGACACCGAATAGAACAGTTGAAAGATGATTGACGTAGGGCGGTGAGTAAAATCCTAGAGACGCAGAGTTATGAAAATTGTTATTTGAAAAACGGTATCGTTCATGAGGATCCAACCAAGGAACTTATTGTTATACCGGCTGTGAAGTAATGAAGAAATATATAAACTCATAAAAGATAAAAGAAGATGGATTAAAGAAAAAGGAAGCAGCTGATAAATATGATATCCCGGCAAGCACGGTCTCAAAAATTTTTAAATAGAAGGCACCTATTATCAACTTTGGTTAGGACTCCAAATTAAAAAATGTCGACAAAGCAAAAAAATAACCAAAAAAAAAAGTGAAATCTCAGTCACTTATTTCAGAATATTTTTCTTAACTGTAATTTTTTAATTATATGAGTACATATGCTTGTTCTTTTTATTTTCTTAAGTATGTAGTTTTCCATTAGAGGATATTTTAAATAAAAATATATAATACAAAAACCTTTTATTCTGTTTTGATAAAAATTTCTATAACTCGAAGTCTCCGTAAGTCAAAGTTTTTTGGGATATTGGTGATTGGAGTTATGGAAGTTCGACTGTATATATATATATATATATATATATATATATATATACATACCTACATATATATATATATATATATATATATATATATACATATATATACATATATATATATATATATATATATATATATATATATATATATATATATATATATATATATATAAATATATGTATATACATATATATATATATACATATATATATATATATATATATATATATATATATATACATATATATATATATATATATATAGATATATATATATATATATATATACATATATATATAGATATATATATATATATATATATATATATATATATATATATATATATTAGGGGTTGCTTTCGATTTCTGCATCTGCAATAAGTGAAAGAATTTTTATTCAAGCCAAGTTTTATAAAATCGAAAGAGAAGGGTCTCTGCACATCTGAAGATAATAATTTTTCTAAAAGATTATTTTAGAAGACCATCTTAAACTATTGAAATAATTGATTTAATGATCGCAGTTTATTTTATAATTAGTACATTATATGTAATATGTGATAGATACCCATATATAAATTCTTTTTTGTTTGGTCGTTTTAGTACAAGACTTGCTGTTAATGTTTTTTTAGTAATAAACTCCAAATAATAATTAATTTATAAATTTTTATTTATTCAAATCACTTAGTTCATAAAAAACCTTATTTATCGGTTAACCAATCAATAACAGTATTAACCGATTCAACCAAAACCTCCGTTAACTCCCGGTTCACACACTTCAACTTTTGCTCCCAAAGTAAAAGCAACTCCGTACCGCAACTCAGCACAGAATTGAAACAGAGCAATAAAAGTCGAAGTGTGTGAACCGGGACTAATTGAGCGTTTAACTGATTAACGCGTCTTCCACTTATATTTTTTATGAATAATTATGTATGTCTTTATTAAAAATTTTTGCATTATTCGTGCTACTTACTCACATCTACAGAAGGAAATTACAATTTTAATATTCATGTATAAAGAAAAAAGTTGAGCTTTACTTAGGTTTTTACCTTATTTAAATATATGTTTAGCTATAGATTAAAAGCTACATATTAAACATAATATTGATAATTAAAATTAACACAACCATTAAATGCTTGCTGCTAAACATTTTAGTATAGTGATATAAGATTAATTAATTAGTAGTTTGGTTTATTGTTGAATTTAAAGCATAACAAATTTTTTTGGGTTTTTAACGCTATTTTTTACAAATGGTTATAAAAATAGTGTCCAAAATGGCCAGAGTAGGTAGTTATGTGAAATATTATAATGAGTATATATGTATGTAGTTTAATATACATATGTATGTTAATTAATATTTTTGGTATTGCGTCTCGTTTCTTAAACCTGATTCTGCTCTAAATGAATTCCACATAGTTTATATTACATCGACATGTTAAAGGAATAAGTTTATATTGTAATACCTATAGGAATGTTTTCAATTTGTTTTAGTTTGTTTTATAAAGTAAACTTTTTCGTTTTTTATTTCTTATAATTAATAATATATGTATGTATATTGTTGCCTTAAAATGAATGACTAAAGGTATGGTCACATTGAAGAAACATATTTTTTATGTTTGTATTAAATTGGTTCATTTTTAATTAGTTATTTTGGAATTAGGTTAAAGTCTACTGATGATTTAGTGTAAGAACCAATGAAATGCAGGCATATAGAAATACTTGACCACATAACAAACAAAAAAGCACTAATTTAATTCAGACAATAGGTATGTCGAATAAAATATTTTAAAAACGCTAAATTAGTTTAAAACAAAACAGTACGGATTTTGAAGTCACACTTGACTACATACATACATATGTATGTATTTGAATGTTTTGTTTGCTCTACAACAGCGGTGGGCACCAGAGATCTCAGAAATTTACATCAAAATTTAATGGACACCTTTAATACAATGTACACCTTGAATACACTATAGACATTGTCTTTCTTTCATCGTGTACACCTTTTACTTGTGTATAACTATGAGTGTACTCGTGTACATCTCGTGTATATGCTTTTTTAATTTGAAACTGGTGGGTATGTATAATATTTTCAGTGTTTGCTTTTACTGCGCACACACACATTAATTTTATGAAGTTACAAAAAACAATACAATGTTATCAACTCCGCAAATGTGCATAAAGTGAATTCAATGTTTTCAATGTCTTCAATGTATACACTTGAGGTATGATGCACAGTTCTGTACACTCAAGATTTATTTGTGTATAAAGTGAGGCATGCATAAATTTTTCAATGTCATGTTTTTCAATGTCGTTGATGTAAACTTGTGTATACAGAGGATAAAATATGAATACTATTTCGAATTCTGGGGGTCGATTCTGGTTCTGTGAAAACGTGAAATGAAAAGTTTTTTCAGCTTTTCATAGTAATTCTGATTCGCGTACTATGAAAAAACGTAAGGACAATAATGTGTTTTCATAATGTAAAAAAAAGGCGGAATGAAACGAAATTTTTTCATATTTGCACATCAATGGTGATTCTGGTTCAATGCAACTGTGTAAACAACTGTCAAAAAGTTTTCATATGAAAAAAAAAATTTCACTTCATTTATTATCGTGATAACAATGGAGAAGATGAAAACGCGCAACAGTTTATGGAAATACTTTTAAAAAAGTGAATTCAACTATTAATACTTTTCATTCAACTTTTAATATTTTTCATTTAACTTTTAATGCTTTTCATTAACTTTTCTATTCTTTTATATGTATGTATATGCATTATATATATATGTATATATATATATATATATATATATATATATATATATATATATATATATATATATATACATATATATGTATATATACATATATATGTATATATATATATATATATATATATATATATATATATATATATATATATATACATATATATACATATATATACATTTATATATAAATATATATATATATATATATACATATATATATATATATATATATATATATATATATATATATATATGTATATACATATATATATGTATATGTATATATATATATATATATATATATATATATATATATATATACATATATACATATATATATATATATATATATATACATAAATACACACATATATATATATACATACATATATATATAGATATATATATATATATATATATATATATATATATGTATATGTATATATATATATATATATATATATATATATATATATATATATATATAGATATATATATATACATATATATATATATATATATACGAATGTGTATATGTATATAAATTACCATTAACTTTTTATTTATAATCTTTATTATTATTTTTTGTACAATTGTTCTGAAAGAAGTGGATATAATTTTTTTATTTTTATTCATTAATGCGTGCGAGTTTGTTTTTATTTTTTTCATTTGACAATTACTCAGAACCCGAAGTAGAGGTTAAGTTAGCATCGGCGGTTACTAACAATTATTTAGCGGCAGCTTACCTAAACTAATTGCCGTACAAACACATATATATATGTATATATATATATATATATATATATATATATATCTATACATGTATATAGATATATATATATATATATATATATATATTTATATATGTATGTGTGTTTACATGAGTGTGTGTGCACATGTTTATATATGCACATATATTTATATATATATATATATATATATATATATATAAATATATATATATATATACATATATATATATATATATATATATATATATATATATATATATAGATATATATATATATATATATATATAATATATGTATATATATATATATATATATATATATATTTATGTATGTATATATACCTATATATATATATATATATATATATATATATATATACATATATATATATGTATGTATATATACCTATATTTATATATATGTATATATATATATATATATATATATATATATCTATATATGTATATATATATATATATATATATATATTTACATGTACGCGCGTTTGTAACAATGGTTACTTATGTTTTATTGTTAAATATGTGTATGAAAATAGCTTCCCTTTGCAATGTATTAATACTAGTAGTTGCAATTATACTTAGTGTTTTATATTTTTGTGCTAATATTTGTTTAATAATAACTAAGTTAGACACAAAATGTTTAACATATTCAAAAACTCAACCAACAGTAGATGAACATTAAGGCGGCGGCTCAAGAAATTACAAAATTGTGTATGCGGCCTAACGCCGCACTCGAAACTTTTAAGCTTCGCCCTCTGTAAGTGACATTAAAAGTTATATAGCATGGTTACAGTATTTTCATGGATACAACTGGAATGAAACAGTTTTTCATAACATGAACGGGAATCGCATTTTGTGTAAATGTGAAAAGTGTTATGAAAAGTTGTTATGAAAACGAAAATGAAAAGTTTTTTTTCATTTCACGTTTTCACAGAACCAGAATTGACCCCCTGGTGGGCACTGTCAATGGATTGGTAAATTGTGTATGGGTTGAGAGCTACCCACCAAACACAAAGCCTAGCGTTTGAAAATAAATATATGCGGTAAATATGTAATTTAAGATCATTTAAAAATTTGGTTGTATCTGCCAAAAACACGAGATCTGAAATGAATTCATTATATTTGAAAGCCTCTATCTCATAGGCTACTATTTTTTCCGTTTCTAAGAACAGCAGCACATATTCCTTTAAGTTAAATAATCTAATAACATTTGAGATTGTTGCATGAAGTATTTTTAGTTTTTAAAAAACTAGCAAATTGTCTATGAGTGAGGGCGTGATGCCCCCGCGTATCCTATTAATAATGCGCTTTGCTATATTCATGGCTTATAAATTTGGATGCTAGAGCACTTTTTTGGAATTGCCCTAAAAGACCTTCATTTCGCCCGCCATTACATTAGATCCATCGGTACAGAATCCAGCAATTTTCTTGGTATCTACTGTGGAACAAAGCTTATCTCTGGCATTATCGAACAATAGTTTTCCTGTAACGTTCCTAGCAAATGTTTCAAGAGAAAACATTGTTTCAAAAATATTGTAGTCATGATCTACGCATCGAATATAAATCGCAAGTTGGTAAAGGTCATTGATGTCTGTGCTTTCATCTAAACAAAAAGAAACGAATTTGCAATTTGTTAATTTTTCTCTAATAGCAGACTACTAATACTGCTAATTTAGTAATATGCCGTACTACGCTGTGGCGAGACACAGAAAGGTGTTGTAAAATCTTATTTTTATAGTTAAGTTGTTGAACAATTTTATTTAAAATATTTTCAATAAATATCCCATCAAAATGGTCTTCCTTGCCTAACAATAACCAAACTTATTAAATTTGATAATTTATTAAACATACGCTTTGTTTGTTGTCTATATGCTTGCATTTCATTGGCTCAACCTTATTCAAAAAACCGTTATTCACAAACTTTCATAAATCATTTGAGAATTACATGAGGAAAAGCATGGTAGGCCTTGAAATTTTTAAAACTAAAAAAATCAAATTTTGTTTGAAGTGTATGTTTACATATGTATATGTGTATGTTTGATTATAAAGAACTTTAAATACTTTGTAAGCGTACTCTTTCTGTCTCATCAAAAGCAGTTTGGTGTTACTAGTGTAACAATTTGTAATTAAACGCAGTACTATTTCATACATTTTGTTTTTGAAAATTTATCTATAATTTTGTTGCTTAATTTTCTTACTACTAGTTTATTAAGAAATAAACAAATGTTTCGGTCATCTTTTACGAAAATAGGCATAATAAATTAAGTACAGCTTGTTAAAGAACTTATAATATTGCTCTTATTCTATTTAGTAGTAAATATATTGATATTAATCAATTACTTTTTGTTGGTGTTAACATGTTTTTATTGCAATAGTTTTTTTTTGCATTTTATATAAAATTAATTTTCGTTGTAATTTCGACTGTGCGTAAAGATTTTGTTTATGCTTCTCTATACTACTTTTCGAGTATAATCGAAACCACGTATGGAAACGTTTGATATATGAATCATATGCTACTATTTTGCTTATTATTAATTTTTTTTAATTCTTATATCTGTTTTAAACTCTTTGTTACTATTGTTGCAACTTACATATTTTGCCCATTATACGACGAAGCGTCACTTACACGTCGATTTAACGTTGTTTTTCTATTCAAAGTTGCAGTTGTACTTATATTAGAATGGCGATGTAGTGTGCTTGTAGTACTGCATTGATGATTTCTCGGGGTTGAGGGATAGTAGTTTAGCGGAGCAATATTTGGATTATCAATGTATGTAGGAGATGAGACACGAGGACGTGGTGAAGATCTTTTCATTGAATTCATAATTTCTTGGGGTTCTTGATATCCGGAATCCATATCATCGTGGTACGAGTCCATCAAAGGGGTGGGATCTTCGTAGTCGTAGTCGATGAAGCCGTTATTATCGAATGACTGTTAAATATACACAAAAATAATTTTTAAGACATAAACGACCCTTCATTAATTTAAATAAAACAAAACGTGTATCATTAAAATTTTTTATTTATTAGGGAATTGAATAATAGTCAAACCATTTTGAATTAAAATATGTACAAGACTGCAGAAAATACATGTATTTTGTTAGTGTAAAATATTTTCAATATTTAAATTAAGTTGACCAGAAAAAATAAAGAAAAATGGCGATACAGAAACCAAAACTATACAAAAACTACTAAGAAAAATTAAACTTTTATTTTTGTTTAAAATTTTGTGCTCAATAACTAACAAGTAAAAACGTTATAATCCACCTGGTAGAATCTTAAATACCCTCCAAATATTTAGTACGTAAATTTAAAATAATATAATATTTAAAGGGCCGTAGGGGAGATGTATCACCTCCGCAAGATCAGAGAACATCTCACCTTCTTATAGGCTTAAGAAACAAACATTGTTTAATATTTATACTATTTTTGCATAATATCGAACGTCAGCGCCCACTAAGGGGGCGGGGCCTAAAAACAAACTATATCATGTTTTCCATAGACGATTGCTAGACCGTCTTAGACTTCATCACTGATCATGAATATATATACTTTATGGGGTCCAATTCTTTTTGGAGAGTGTTAAAACTGTATTTTGTCGGGGTCTCTATGGCAAGGGCCATGGGGGAGACCTTTCACCTTTGCCATAAAACTCTAAAAATAAATGTTTTTTTATCTTGGACCAGCACTCAGGGAATGGCCCCTATATATGCAATGCATTGCGCCGGAACAGATTAGGAAAGATGAGAAGATAGACAGTTTTTTTTTGTAGCTTTTCCAACCTTTTACTTCGCCGGCTAATTTTTGCTACAGGGCCGACGAAGGTGGGTGCTGTTACTCTGCTTTTAGTACATGATAGTGTCAGTCATTGCCAATTATGTTCAGTGACCAGTGACTATGCCTTCATCATTGAAACAGGGTGGCAACAACTAACACAACCACGCACTCGTGTTCTACTACTTCAGCCAACAGCACCCACATGTTTGGGATAATTAAATGTAAAATTTATTTTTAATTTTTTATTTATTTATTTTTTATAGGGTCATTTAGGGCAAAAGGGGGAGAAGGGGGTACGGCAGAGGAGTACGAGGTTACGTCTCAGCTTCGTCATTATAGCTTAAAAATTTTATTTTTAAGGAATGTAGGCTTAAGTAAAAAAAAAATTACACTATTTTTGCATATAATAACGCGCACTAAAGGGGCGGTTTCCAAAAATTAGTTTTTTTGATTTTATAGCTCCAAATTTAACGCGTTTGACCTTTTTTGACATAAAAATATATCATTTGCTTAACAAAATTACAAAAAAACGTTAAAAACTATGGTGTTTTTTTTTCAACTGCAGGATGCATACTGATGGATCAAGAATGATCTGTGGTGTAGGTTCAGGAGTCTTCTCAAGGGACCTTGGAACAAGACTTTCGCTCCGACTCCCTGATGGAGCTAGTGTATTTCAGGCAGAACTATTGGCTATAAGGGAGGCGGCTAGATTATTAATTGACAGGGGTGTTCAGGGTAGAGTCGGCATCTTTGTCGACAGCCAGGCAGCACTCCTGTCTCTGAGGTCGTTCACTACTTCTTCTACCTTAGTAACTCAATGCAGGGAGCTTCTATCCAGATTGGCATATTAGACAGACACTACCCTCATCTGGGTTCCCGCACATAGTAACTTCCCTGGAAACGAACAGGCGGACGAGCTAGCTAGGGCTAGATCTGCTATGGACGTCTCCACCGCTGTATCGGTAGTCATGCCGTATGGCGCTATACGATGCGGCGTTCAAGGCCATTACCGGCACAAGGCTGAAGACAGGTGGCGCAAGCTGGACACGTGTAGCTAGAAGTATGTGGCCCTGCTACGACGACAAAAGGACAGCACAGCTGATCAACAGGAACCGTAGGGAGATCTCAAGACTCGTCGCAGTAGTGGCGGAGCACTGGGTAATGCATTTCAAAACGGGATCTCCTACGGGATTCCTACTTGAATCCTTGTGGGTTACACGCAGCCACGTATACCAACCAACCATGGTGTTTTTTAGAGGCTGGTTTAGTTCTTCTTAGGGGAGCTTTTTTCCCTCTGACCCGATTCAGCCCATTTCCGAACTTGATCTGTGCTATCCTTCAAGAAACATATACATATTTATACCAAGTTTCAAGGGTCTGACTCTTTGTTTGGACTGAATCGTGACAGACGGACGGACGGATGGACATGCTCAGATCGTGTTAGATCTCATCACTGACCAAGAATATATATACTTTATGGGGTCTCAGATGAATATTTCACCGAAGTACAGACGGAATGACAAAGTGAATATACCCTCCACTTCTTTTTTGGAGGGTAAATTACACACTCCATAAGCTGCAAAAGCCAACAAGCAGGGCCCTAAAAAAGGAAGAGGTTCAAGATTGCTGGGCAAAAGTAGTTGATGCTAAACAACAAAAGCAAATGTTGCAAACAAAAAATTAAAAAAAATACATCAAATGTCACTGCTACGAATGAAAATTAGAAAAATGGAGCATTAGTAAAGTTTTCGTTTTGGTTGTTGTAATTTTCTGTAGAGGACCACCACCAGTTTTGTAAATTTGGCGTTTGTCAAATACAAAGTTTTGTTTTGCAGTCGCCTTAACATTAAAATAGTTTGTTTTAAGAAGCTTATAGTTTCTAAATGTTTGCGTGAATTTGCTATTAAATTCTCGCTCCACTTTCTTCCACAAGTTTATTTTTTCCTCTGCGCCAACTCTGTCCGTTACATTCAATAATACTGCTGTGTTTTTTTTTTTGCTATTTCTAATAAATAGTCCACTTCGGACGCCGTAAAGTTCGGGCTTCTTATTTCCATTTTTGTTTATTTTATTGCTCTTTTGTTTTATTTTAGACCACTTTATTTTCTATTATATATATTTGGACGAATCTTGTATTTTTGGCACGCTTTTTATTGCTTTAATCCAGCTGTTTATTGAAGAAAATATTTTGATAATTTTTTACATTTATTTGTGCTGCCATACTTTTATCACAATTAAATACCAAAGTTAATTTTAGACTGAAAAACTGAAAGTGTATTTAAACACAACTTAAGTTTATGGAAAAATTAACTAATTTTGTACTTAAATAATAAGTCAAAAATTGGGGGTTAGAGTTATATGACAAAGGTGAAATGTCTCCCCACATATGACAAAGGTGAAATGTCTCCCCACAGCCCTGGCCAGAGCGACCCCGCTATAAAAAAAGTTTTAATACCCTCCAAAGAGAATTGGACCCCATAAAGTATATACAATATATATTGTTGTGTAATTTTTGTTGAAGAAATATTCTTAGTATATATATGTTGTATTTATATTAAAGTATACAGAGATCTGCCTGCATCGGGATTACTGGTTGTCTACGTACTAGCCCCTCAGAGGCCCTGAATGCTATGTTTATATGGCAAACAATAAAAGTATATAAAAAAGGCACAATACTTTTATTGTTTGCCAATGGCAGACTAATTGTATGAAGGTGGAAAAACAAAATAGATTTATATCGAATAAAATTGGTTTGTTGTGTTTTCTTGAATTTCAAATCCTATGGTTTTGCTTGTGTAATTCTCAATTCATTTTTGGGAGTTTATGTATAAGCTAAGAGGTTTTGTTATTTTGGAATTAGGTTTAAGTCTACTGATGATTTGGTGTACGAAGCAATGAAATGCTGGCATATAGAGATACTTGACCACATAACAAACAAAAAGCACTAATTTAATTGAGGCAATATGTCGAATAAATGATTTTAAAAAAATTTTCATTATATAAAAGAACTAACTGAGTTTTCACAATCATTTATTTTATATGCAAATATGTATATATGTGAACTTATTAGGAGATCTGCTACAATTGTGTAAAATACCGAATATTTAGCTACTCAATCCAGATTTGCAAATACAGTAAAATCTTTTTTTACACGGTAGGTACGGTCCTATGAAAACCGTGTAAATCAAAACCGTGTAAAAATATACACGATTCATATGTAAATTTGGGGATCTGTCCCACAACCTTAAAAAATCTTGTAAAATGAAAAAAATTTAAATATTTCTTAAAAAACCGTGCAAAGAAGTGATATTAAACTCCATTATTAACGAATTATATAATGCAATTTGAAGATTTCACCAATTTATAAAAAATAACTAACATAAACATTAACTTAAAGAGCTTTATTGAAATTATTTATTGCGTCCTACGAACTGAACACTTAACATAATCAACAACAAAATGATGTGTTCAAGTTGTAGTACAACGAGTTAAAGAAAAAAAACTATAATAAAAATTGGGTATTCCCCGTAAACATGCGTGATCCACAAACTGATATGATAAATAAAACGGGTATTTTAAGTAAACAAGCCTTTAAGTAGAGTTGCCATTTGGATGATATTTAGCAGAAAATTATGTAAAAAATAATTTTTTTTGGAATTCGTGTTAAATCAAAAAAACGTAAAAAAATTTAAAATTTCTTCTTGACGAACCGTGTTATTTCAAAATCGTGTAAAAAATACCGTATAAAAAAGATTTTACTGTATAATCACAAAACAGCTGTTTGCATTACTATGGAAAGTAAACATTTTATATGAAAAGGCGCATTAGTTTTTCAGCCAAACGTAGTCTTTTGAACAAAATTTTTGAAAAACTTTTTCTATGTGCCATTGAGCGACCTACATCAAATGAGAGGTCTTGAAAATATCAACAATTTACCATCATTAGACGTTTTCCATAACGTTGGGTTTTCGAACAAAATTTTCAAAAACAACTGTTTTCAGTTAAACTTAATCTTTGAGTTTCATAGTTCATAAACGATTTCAAATATGCGACAAATTTATGCTTGTAAACTTCAATTCAAACTGAAAAAGTGCACATTCATTTACCTTAGTGGGAGTACGCTTAACATAATCACGATACGGTTGATTTGGAGTTGTGGCACGATAATCTACAATTTCATAGTGGGCAGCGATATCCTGCGTATTAGTTCGCGGATAATCGGAAATAAAATGCCGTGTACCATGCGGTGTTAAAGTGGCCCACAATAAGCGGCTATCGCTGGCCAACTGACTTTGCAGAGTGTCACGACTATTCGCCGAAGTGCATGGATACAGAATGCCACCGGCCATAAAAGGATTTGATTTAGAGTGTTCACCTAAAGCTGACATTGTGCCCTGTTTGATATTGCTGTCATGATAAGACATGTTACAACTTGCAAAGAGAGTACTGAAATAACACAAGAAAGGCAAATAAATGATTACAACATGTTTTATTAAATAAATTTCAGTTCAACTTACTCTCTACATTTAAGCAATATGATAGCCAAAAGTCCGCCTAATATTAAAACACCAACACATGATGAAATTAATATAAACAACCAGGTGTTTTCCAAGCCATTGCTATTGGCTCCTGTGAATTCCACAAATTCCATTCCACTTTCGCGGGGATGGGGATTAGGGTCGCACATAAGTGTAGCAAAGCAAGGATGAGAATCATTTGTAGTTGCTGCTATCGCAGTTTTGGGTAATAGAAATGATGGTAGCGGGGGTGGGGGCATTAACAATATAGTATCCGGTGGTGGAAGTCCACTAAATCCGCAATTACCAACGCAATTACTCAGCATCGTAGTCTGTAAATTAAACAAAATCAAAATGCTTTTACGAATATTTAAAACGGTGCTACATTTTTAATGCAAATACACAATATAAAAAAAATATTTTTTTAGAAAATACTTGTAGATAGGAATATCACTAAAGAACATTTCTTCTACTTATCTCCTATTTTAAAAATTTACTATTCTAACACTCAGAGCATTTCCTGTTGGGAAGTATTTCAATGTGTCCGGCGAATATGATAAGTGTATTTAAACATTCATATTGATATAAATAGCCATTTCCCAGATATAAATTAAGAAAGGTACTCTGTTTATTTTAAGAACCATTTACATATGCAGTCAAACCGCGATAGTTCGTATGCCGTCAATTTTTTCTGTGCACGCATGCGTTTTGTGAGAATTCCTTATTTTATTAGGCGGTTCATTTGTTTATTACTGTGCATTGAGTGAGTGATTCGATTGCTGTAACATTCAAATAGAAATCAATTTTTAACCTGAATAAACATTTCACTTTGGGAAAAAGTAAGTGTAAAGTGCTTTCACGTCAACAACCTGTTATAACTCCTAATACAAACCAATATGAATTGGGAAAAACAAAACACAAAAGCAAATTCGTTTACAACTGGAATAGTTTGTTCTAAGTTTTTATGCATGTGCTTTGAATTAATATGTCCTTTTTTAATTTGTGTATGTGCTTTTATTTTTTGAAATGAAACTTCTTTAGAATCGTTGTGATTTCAAACTCGATGAAACGAAAAAATAAGTCCATAGAGCAGGGGTGGGCACCGTCAATGTGTTGGTAAATTGTGTATGTGTTGAGCTTGCGAGCTACCCAGCAAACAAAAAGCCAAGCGTTTGAAAGATAATGGTGCATTATGTATTTATACATAAGTACCAATTTTTTCTAAGTTGAAAAAAAACCTTGATTACATAAAATTGTTAATTAAAAATAAAACTTTTTCTAAGTAAACAGTCAAATGCAAAAAATTAAAAAAGATAGGACAATAATTTGTTATGTTTTCCATTCAAGAAAAAATAAATAAATAAAAGAATGGTTGCTTGCTGAAGCTGAATATTCGCAAAAAAAAGCGGTTGGATGTATCAAACTTAATAAGCTTTGATATTTGTCGGCATGGAAGATCATTTTCATATGGGAAACATATTCAAAATATTTTTAATAAGATTTTGCACAGACTAATTAATAAGACTAAGTGTATTACTAAATTAAGAGAGTTATTATAGTCCGTTATTGGAGAAAAATTGTATAAAAGACATTGTATGTTATCGAAAAGATTGTTTATGACAAAACATTTTTCGCATATCATCATGACTGAAATTGTTTGCTGGACAAATATTCTGGAAAAAAATATAAAAAATGCGTAAGCATCCGCCTGATATTCATTCCTCGCTGTCTCATCGACGACTAAATTAAAGAGGGTAAAAATAAGTGTGAATGATCTCAGCACAATTGTGCTCTGGGCTGCCAGAAATTTTTCGTGAAAAATCAGAAAATTTCCCAAAAAAATCGGCATTATCGGCACTTTCATTTCTTAAAATCCGCAAAAAATCGGCATTAATTAAAAAACTTATTTTGACATATAAACAAAAACAATTCAATATAATTTATTAAATATTATACATAAAACAGCATGTATAGATCAATAAATTTGCACCTCACAAGTTTTGAAATTATTTTGGGGTTTCGTTTAATCTCCCAATTGGCAATTTAAAAGAAAGGATTTATTATTTTATTCATTTAGAATGACTTTTACTTAAAAAAAAATACATAAGATCAACTTGCTTTTTATAAAACAGTATAAAATAATTAAAAAAGATGTGTGGTGTCGTGGGACACCGGATAGGAACGCAGTTCCCTATTATAAAAATATTAATTTTAAGTTCTATTCGAGGTATAAAGAAAATAATTATTCGGGTATACATTTTTTATTAGGATTTTTCTTTTCGCCGATCAACGAAAATACAGAATCAGTTTTGTTCCCAAACGAAATTGAATTCTGTCACGGCCCGGCTGCGTATGATTAATATTTGTTTGTATGGAATTGTATTACTCATACGTCTTAAACATTGAGTTAGAAACAAAATATCTTACGTTACGGACGTTTCTTCCCGGTTAGGGTACCCCTCCGCAACGTCTCATAAGGAACTTCGTTCCAATTAAAATATATACGTCTTTTCCAATAGTATTTCAAAATTTTGCTATTATATTTCAGAATTTCCTAAAAATTATTTCTACTCGTAGGTTCTAAATAGGAGTTACAATATACAATTAAAAATTTAGAATATTATCCTAAAATTTTTGAACAAAATTCGTAAATATAATACAAAAATTGGAAATAATGTGGTTTTCATAAATCAATCATATATATTACATTTTGACATTTTTATTAAATCGTTATTTATTTCGCAATTAGAGTTTTTCATTTTCAAATAATCTTTAGAATAAAGAATTCCTTCTTTTAAAGTTTTATTTTCTAAGGAACATCGGAATTTCGTGCACAGCTACAACAAGGCAATTGAATTGTTATTAAAAGAAGAATTATATAATAAAAGATGTTCCACACTATTATTAAAAAATCTGCATTTTTAGGGGTAAAATCGGCAAATCGGCATATTGAAATTTTTGGAGTAAAAAATCGTCAAAATGCCGATAAATCGGCATTTCTGGCAGCCCTGATTGTCCTATGAAACGCCCGTATCTGCCATAGAGACACAAACACATAAATGTATAGGATTCAGCCGGCGAGAGAATGATATAGAACACATTAGACGTTCTCGGTATCCTCTTTGTGCGACTCTTCGTAGCATCCCCACTATCGTCTACTAAACATTGTCCATATGTATGCTCCTGTGTAGTGGGATAGTCAGTATGTCTATATCAGTTGTGTATTGGTAAATTGTGTATGTATGTGTTGAACTTGCGAGCTACCCACCAAACACAAAGCCAAGCGTTTTAAAGATAATGGTGCATTATATATTTATACAAAGTAGGCATATTTTCTAACTTAAAAAAAAACGGTGATTAAGTAAAATTATTAATCTTATTATTGATTAATACTTAAATCAATAATAAGATTATTGATTAAAACTTTTTCGAAGTAAACAGTCAAATGAAAATAATTAAAAAAGATAGGACAATAATTTATTATGTTTTCCATTCAAGAAAAACAATTTTTAAGCTTGATGAAAAATAATAAACCTAACATTTATCCTAATACTCCTGGTTCTCCATTTTATTGATTGACTATATCTGTCTCAATCTCTTATATCCTACCCCTGATTAAAAATACTCATTGAAGAGTATTGAAAATGATGAAATTTGAATTGTTTTCAGTAATGCTAACTATTTTTTATGTACTTATAAATACATATACAGTTTACATGAAGCGACTGTTAATTTTTTCAATAAGTTTTTTAATCAGGGAGTTTTCAGAAGTTTCACTTCTACCGTGTGTGACTTGCACACACACACTTTTTTTAAATTTTATTTCGTTCACGAAATCTCACGAACACTTCAACTGATTTTGACACGCTTGGTAGCGCTCGAAGCGGGTCACATACTTACACACACACATACATACCGACTATGTGACGGCTTCTCAGGACTAGCCAGGAAATCCAGGAACTCAAAACATCGAGATCTGGCGAAAACGCGATTTTTTCAAGACATGGTTAAACCAGTAACTCCCCACTTTTTTGAAAATTTTCAAGAAGTTGAAAAATTATTAATAAGGTTTTATGTTGAATGACTCAAAGCTGCTCGAAAGGCAAGTCACCATTTTTTAACAAAACGTGAAAAGGTATATGGTTTGCCGTCCTGCCATTCAATGCTACCAACGTGCGAGCCTATAAAGTACATATATTCTGCGTCCTTATGAATAGGGAAGACTAATTAGCAATGTCCATCTGTCTGTACGCGCAATCAGCTTTCCGAAGTCCCTAGAAGGACTAGACTTCATTCTTGGACTGATGGATTGGAAATGGTGTTAAATAGAGTGCTACTGAAAATCAGCAAAATCCAAAGTACGGTTCCAGAGCTGGTACATAAATTTATTTAGCAAAATTAATTTTTGCTGAAATTGGGGCTCCTACAACTGCAATTTATTTTATGCATATTTCAATAGCGCGCAAAAGCTCTCTTCTGATTGCCTGAACGGCATAAGATAAAACCAATTTCAATTTCTTTTGACATACAGCCTATTGCATTCACCACGACGATATGTCGGCGATGTTTTTAGCCCGTATTTTTTCCGTTACTGTGACTGATTGTACACGACCTATGCATTCACATATTAAGTAGCAACGTAGTTAACCACTGAATATCTGAGGTGTTGAAATTAAATAGTACGAGTGAGACGCAAAACTGTCGAAAGAGAGTAAACGATCAGTGGTCTGGCTGCACTCAAAAAATAATTGCCAACGAGGCTTGATGTTGACTGACTCAGAGCTGCTTTACGACTGATGACAAAATTATGTTGACCTGGTCATTTCCAAAAATTAGTTCGACAGATGCAAGTGTTTCCACATATAAATAGCCTATTTTTAAATGTCATATCTACGCCAGAAATAGCAGTGCTGGAATTGAAAAATTTACTGTTTTGCCAAATGAGCACCAAGCGCATAGGGCTCGGGCAACCTTGGTTTAAATTACAAGGTATTAAGAATTGTAACACATCTTCTCTCAAGCGCCAGTTAAGCGGCCCATCCACTTGCAATGCAACTGCGCAATTTTTAGTATTGTACAATCATGTCGCCAATGTGTATGTCATATTCAAAGGTGGCACAATACATTGGCAGAAATCAAAAGATGTTTGACTTTTATTGTACAAACCAAAAGAAGTGCAATATACTGTGAAATTTGTTGGCAACATTGTACAATATGGTTTTTGTTTTGCTTATAGGTTCTGTTTACTTATTGTGCCCTATTTTATTTGAAACTATTGCGCCACTTATTGAATAATAGAGGCGAAAATGGAAATAATATGGCAAATAACATATACAATAATATTGTATAATGGATGGACCCCTTTAGAAAGCTATTATAACCAACTCGTACTAATTAAATGGAAGTAGAAGAGATCATCATGGTCTTCAAATTGAATCCGATAACGATAGCCTGCCTCTTGTTTTAATTTTTTTATAAAATATTTATAAGGTTGACATAAATTACCGCCCATACAAAATTACGGAAAAAAAGTGTATGACAAGAAATGTATTGGCAACAATGTCCTTTTACCAACGAACGAAGTTAGAACAAACGAAAGCTTTGGAATATTTTATAAAAAACTATTTTATACCGTTAATGTTTATAAACGAAACGAAAAGTCAGAAGTGGCTGGCTTATGGTTACTAAAAACGGTTAAAATGAATGAAAAACTCGATGTTGTATTAGATGTTCTATTCTAATTCCTTCATTCAAAAGCTCTTTTATATCACTCATATAAAAATAATATTACTTTATAAGAAGGTAAATAAGTGTTAGTTATTTTTTTTTAAGAACGTATACATATATTTTTTATTCATTTACCAAAAAATGGGCTGTAAGATCACGAAGAAAACATTTCAAAACCATTTTATATTTAAATATATTTTACTTTTTCAAAGCCTCCTTTCCAATATTTTTGTAAATATTGTTATTCGTTTTCTTAAGGGCTACAATTCGATTTATGTATGTATATCCTTCGTCTTCTTTAGAAAAATCAATTTTTCTCGAACTTAACTCACACGAGTAAAAAGCGTCTACGAATTTTAACTTACGGTTTGATACGATTTATAGCACTTATTTTTCGAATGAATAAATAAATTTTCAGTGTAACTTACATAGAAAGAAAATCAATTATTTTCTGGCTAATAATATATATATTTCCAAGAACTATTTCGTTTTCTAAAGGAATTTTCTTGACTTCACTTTTTCGTTACCTCTGTGAATTGTGGTTGATATGGAACTAAAGCGATGTTGAAAAAAGGATACTATTCAACACTATGTACTCGTACATTTCTATGTATGTATGTATGTGAAATAATATATGACTATTGTGCAGATATTCATACATACATGTGTATGTATGTATATATGCATGTTGCACATAAAGAAAGGATAAAAGGTAACGTTAATAATCGAAAGTTTTTAAATTAATGCATTTTACAATTGAGTGCAAATATTAATTAATATTACGCAGTGATGTTATTGTTTTATATTCACATGTGTGTACATACATACATATTATTTAATAACCTGTGAAGAAAATGTGTTAACAAATAATAACATAGTACATATGTATTTCAGTGCGCATGTATTTTTTATCTTACTTCTGCCCTCTTCCATTGCTTTCAATACATTGTATAAGATGGGTTGGTCTGTTTACCCAGTTGAGAAATTTTCGATTTAGCTGCTAGTATTTTTCAATAATTTACTCAATATACATACATATGTATGTTCGTAATACAATGTTTGGGAACAATTTAAGCAATTTTTAGTACTTAAGTAATTTTCACGGACAAGAGTTCATGAAAGAAGAAAGTTAATTTTTAAAATGTCGTTAAAGAGAAAAATTATTATTATCCTTTTAGCTCTACTATAAGAGAATGCGTATTTTAACAAGCAGTGTTGCCAGTATCACAAACCAAGTACATATATATTTGGGGAGCACATTGCAATTTCCATTTATTTAAATATATTTTCATTATATTTACGTATAAAAACATTACTTATTACATTATTTGTGTTTACATAAAAGAAATATATTAGCATTTTTCAAATATGGCCAAAAATATTTGTAATTATTTATATGTATTAACACAAACCTGGAATTTCGTGTTTTGTCATTTTACTTTCATGAAATTTTCATTGAAAGGTGAGCTAAAAGTGTTTGCAAAGTAGCATGTATATACATATGTACTTACATGGGTTAGTGAGAGTGTGAATATATTAAGACTTTCATGTGTAAGCGCCTAAGATACTCAGATTCTTAGTCTCGAAGGACCATCTGGTTTTCTTATTATGAAATGCACCTTCAAATGTTGGTTATATTATTAACCTTTTCGCAAATCTTTAACGGACAACATGGCAGATATGTTTACAAATAAAAGCGCGAACAGAAAATATAAGAGCTCGTGAAACTTTTCTTATGTTTCTTCGTCTGCTAGTTGACAGTTCGACTAATAGAAAAAATTCATGCGACTATCTTGTATATCATTGTATCATGCTCACACGTCTCCACGTACAATATTTATTTCCGAACATAAGAAATAACATTGCCAGAAATATGTTTATGTTCTGAGGTATATACTAGAACATGTATTGTGAACTGAACATAAATGAAAAAAATTCGATGAAAATGGTTATATGGGAATGGAAAGAACTGCCTACTGAAATTTTTTGGAAATATCGATTATTTTATTTTTTTAATATATCAAAAAAAGTTTACTGTTCTGAGGCTTTAGGTTAGGTTAGGTTAAGTTAACAGGTTGCTGGAAAGATTGAAAATAGAGTCCAGCCAACAAACAAGAAGGCATTCTTCGCCACAAAGAAACCATCGGCTGCAAAGAAAACTGCTGAAAAGAAGAAGACTGAAAAGGTTAAAGCAAACCCCGTCAGAAAGACTGGCACCATGAAAACAAAACCCACCAAGAAGATACCAGCAACTAAACCAAAATCTAAAACTGCTATAGCAGCGGAGCCGAAAGAGGTGGCCCCTGCGAAAAAGGACGCATCAAAGAAGTAAATTGCTTTCTCTTCAAAAAAAGAATTCAATCTGCAAACATTCTGAAACAAAACATTTTTATTTCACAATTGGTTTGAAGCTCATACAAAACTAACCCAACATAGGCCTACTATGCTTATTCTGTTGTGATTTTTGAAAATAGTTTGTAATTTACAAATTGTGAATTCTCAGATGGTTTTCAGAAGTATGTGCTTAAGATAAGAGGTTTTTACCTCTTCAAAACTGTGGTTAAAGTCTACTGATGATTTGGTAAAGCACATTGCTTGACCACCTACAAATAAAATTCATTTAAAATTTTTATATAAATTGAAATAAACTAATAATAAAGTAAAATACTAAAATTTTTATACAGTCTTGCTTTCTAAATTCTATCCTTTTAGCTCTCTAATACGCAGTTCAATAATAACTTTTGAATCAACTTAAGTTCATTTAGCTGCCTTAACCGCCCATTTGCATTCACTCAACGTTAAATTTTATTAAATAATTGGAGTATTCACACTGTGTGCTATTTAGTCATATTGTCATAAAGTCATAATATTTTAGACCAGTTTAAAAAAGTTGTTGTTGTGCTGTATACAAAGAAGTCATAAAATAATAGTACCCTTTCAGGTATGTTTTTGTTTTGTCATAAAATAGCTCTAGAGCAGTGATGTGCACTACCAAGAATGATAAAATAAAGATTACGCCTTGCGCATGATTTACCGTTTGATTACGTATTTGTTCCCTCGAAGAGATTGCCAAATGTTTATTATATGCAAAACTAATACTTTCTAGTACAAAATTAATATTTTATGCTATACTTGGCAACTCTTCACACAATTTACTCAGAGAGATTTCCATCAAGCAAATTAAATCTGATATATGAAAGCGCAAGTTTTGTGTTATATTTTATAATAAATTGTGTTATATTTTAAAATAAATATATTAACGTAATTATTAAATAACAAAGTGTAAAAAACTTATTAAAATTTGATGTTTAAAGTTCATAAGCTGTAAATATAAAACCTAAATTAAAGAGAAAAGATAACAATTTTTCAATTTCATTTTATTGAGACTTTTTAAAATAAAGATTATAGAAAACATGAACAAGTAGATAACGGATATGTGAAAAACTCAAAACTATAGTGTATTATTTTAATTGAAATTATAATTATTATACGCATCATGCTTAGTTAATTTGTTCGAGTGAAATTTTAATTTTTCATATAAATAGTAAATTATATTGCTCAAAGAAATATAATAACATTTTAGTGACATAGTGTATATGCCTTTTTAACCTTAAAACTATAAAAAAAGAAAAATAATAATAATAATAAAAATAACAAACACATAACATATATATATATATATATATATATATATATATATATATATATATATATATATATATATATATATATATATATATGTATGTATACATATATAAAAAAATAAAGATATGTATATTAGCCTCTGTTAGAGGCAGGAAGTGAGTGGGACATTACTTGATGTGTCAATATTTTCATACAATACACCAATTGGTGACAAATATCCTGTGTTTGACCAATTAACTCCAGATTGGGAATGAATAATTTCTCTCATTAGCTCATTCTCATGATAATCTAATCGAGAAACAAACTTCTTAAGTAAACCTAAAGTGTAAGACGAAAGCGGCTGTATTTTAGCTTTCTGATAAATTGTTGAATTAGAAAATTTTTTATATAATTTTCAAAATTTGCATTAACGCATAGTCTTAAGCAACTACGTTCTAAAATTTCTAATTCTTTCATAACCGTTGGTGAAATCGAGAACCATATGGGAAATCCATAAATAATTGCCGAACGAATTCATACTTTGTAAATTAATAATTTTGTTTTTTGACTTAGGTTTCTGTTAATTAATAATTTAGAAAACATGGATTTGACTCTCAAACCCTTGGCTTTCGCAATTCTTCCATGCTGATTAAACTTGAAAAGCCTGTTTAAAGTTACCCCAAGGTACTTTATGTGATCTTTGAATAATATATTAGAACCTTGCAAAGAAAGATTCAATCCTTTACTGAGAGGAACGGTATTACGAGGACCTTTACCTGACGCATTACGAAAACAAATTGCTTCAGATTTATTTGTATTTATTTTAATACCCCATTTGTCATAAAATTTTTTTACCTCAATTAAATGATTATTTACCTTTCTTAAAGCAGTTACAGGGTCTCTATCATGCGCATAAATTAAAGAGTCATCTGCATACAAAATGCTCTTAGAAAGATTAATTATGTGAGGAAAGTCATAAACAAGAATGCTATATAAAAATGGTGCCAAAATCGCTCCTTGTGGGACTCCGCAAAAAATGCTTCCTAGTTCCGATTTGTTGTTATTTATTTCAACAAAAAATTGTCTTTCATTAAAGAAATTATGAATAAGTTTTATGATAAGAGAGTCATTGCAAACTCTTATAAGTTTAAAAATGATCCCCAAATGATATGCTCTGTCAAATGCCTTCTCTATATCCAAAGAAACCGCAATTGTACATTCTTGTCTTCTCAAATTACAAATAACTTCATTCTGAAAATAAACTAAGGCATCAACCGATGAATGTCCACTTTTAAAACCAAATTGATATGGTGACAAAGCACTCATTACATTCACCTTTTCAAGTTTTAATTTTAACACCCTTTCAAATAACTTACCAATGTTAGATAGCATTGAAATTGGGCGAGAGTTTTCTAGTTGATAGTTGTTTGGTTTTTTCATAATCGGAAAAATTTTTGCAATTTTCCACATTTTTGGAAAATAGCCATTATTAAAACAATTATTAAAAATTATAACTAAAAACTCAACTGCAGGAAGTGGAAGCTTTTTGATAATATAATTTGAAATATTATCTAACCCACAGGATTTTTTTGTATTCAAATGCTTGATAATTTCTGTAACTTCGGAAAGAAAAGTGAAATGGTTACAATCGTTATTTCGTAAAGCGTTAAACTCGGAAGAAAACTGACAAAATTGTTGCGAACAACTAGATATGTAAGAATCTACGTACTGAGGAACTTCAGCAACATCTGAATTTGTAGGCACAGAGCATTGCTAAACATTTGAAAAATACCTTCTGAAATGTTCAACTAAATCATTTTCCTCTTGAATTGTGTTACCGTCAATAATTATTCTATCGAAATTTTTAGATTTTTTAAAACCGACAATGTTAAATATCTTTTTAAAAGTCGTTGGTCCCGGCTTTAGACATTCCAGCTTCTTGTTAAATTCAGCTGAATGATGAATCTCAACTCTTTCCTTAATAATTGTCTTAAGTAGTTGAATTTGGCAACTTAACAAACGATATTCATTAGAGCTTCTGTTACCATTTCTGTGGAATATTTTTTTAAGTTCTTTTTGCCATGTATATTTAATTTTAAATAATTTTTTAATATCTTCCGTTATTAAAAACTTTCTGTTCTTAAGCTCAATTTGTCTTGAGTGCAAATCTATTCCATGATTTATACAATTATTAAAGTCAGAGATAGCTTCATCAATTTCAACATTAGCTAGATTTCTATTCCGAGGAAGGCTCAAATTTTCTATATTTTGATAAATACAGTTGCGAAAGTCTTCCCAATTTGTTTCCTTAAAAGATTTTAAAAATCTTGGGGGATTAATCATGATAGGCTATTAACTTCAAAATTTCTATTATATGAATTAATAAAATCCGAGCTAATAAGGAAATGATCCAAATATGACGGTCCACCAGGAAATGATGGATTTGTATCACAAATTCTTTTAAAATTGGAGCCAGAAAAATTCAACCATTCAAAAAAGCTACGTCCATTTGTGTTGACAATTGAATCCCCCCAAAATGTGTTTCGAGAATTAAAGTCTCCTCCAATAAATGCACCTTCATAAGACATTGAAAACTGTTTAATGATATCAAGGGAATTAATGAAATTAATATGTGGAAAGTTAGAGGGAAAGTATACACTACCTAGTAAAATTTTTTTTATCTGTCCCGAAAATTTTAAATTAATCTCAATAAATCTATTAGGAATTACCAAATTATCAATAAAGATAGATGTAAATTTTATATTTTTTTAATAATAACTGCAGTGCCTAAACTAGAATTATCTCTTACAATAATATAATTTTCAAACTGAATTTTCGAATTTTTGCGGAAATGTTTTTCCTGTAAAAAACAGACATCTACATTATTGTGGTTAAGTATTTTATTTAATTCTATACGTCTGCTTAATTCGACTAACGACCTTACATTAAATGTGATAAAAACTAAATTATTTCGGACCATAAGTATTTAAAACTTCCTTTAATAATTTAGCATACTCATTTTTAGCTATCTCGGAAGATAAAGATTTGTAAGATTTTAAAAAATTCGATATTCTGGTTTCCAAAGAAAATGATTTAGGATCTTTAAAATATTCTCCTATTTTTTAAAATTCTTCTACTATTGCAGGTATTTTTCTATTATTTACTATATTGTGATCAGAACTGAAAAGACTAGCAAAGGTAGTATTTTCATTTATAAAATTACTATTTAAAGCTGAATGCACATTAATTTTAGCTGCATCTGTTCTATATTTAGCCCTCATCAACAACATTTTCTTATTTTTTATATAATTTTTGTAAGCCACACACCCTTTGTAGTTAGCTGAATGTCCACTTTCATTACAATTAACACAAATCAGAGTAGATTCGCCTTTCTTAACACTGCAAGAACCAGGTTCATGGTCTACATTACATTTCACACATCTAAATTTCGAATTAATATTTCGAGCCATATGACCCCATAACTGGCATCTAAAGCATTGAATCTCTTTTCGTTTTGACTTGGGTGTTTCCCAACTTATAGATTGGTTTAATAAATACCGTAGACCACTTACATCATTTAGATGCTTACCTTTGGCTAATGTAACAATAAACAACCCAGTTTCGAGTTCATGCACAGCAGAATACTTTGTTACTAATTTCCCAACATTTTCAACTATATTAGGCAATTCAATTTTAAGGGCTTCCTTAATTTCTGATACATCAGATAAATGGTACAACCCTCTTAATATTAACGTTGTCCTTTTCATTTCAGGTGGAGTATAGGAATATGATTTAATATTTTGCGATCGCAAAATTTCCATCATTTCCAAATGTGCAGAAAGATCTTCAAAATATAACTTGCTCTTATTTTTTGAAGAGTTTATTATTTTGTAAATAACTTTAGGAGATCTGGCATTTAATTGGTCCACAAGCTTTTTAACATTTACGTTATGTAATATAATAGGAGGGCAAAATTTTTTCCTTACCATTTTACCAGAGTTTCTTACATTTTTTTCTGTGTTGTCCTCCTTACAATGCATCTTTTTATATGTTTGTGAATTTTCATTAACTTCTATATCTAGAAGACCTAGTACCTCAAAACGATTTGACGAAATTTTAGTTGAACCAAACTTGGAGACATCAACATTAGAAGCTGAATTTTTGTCATTTATCAGAATGCGGTTTATGCCATTTGCATCTCTTTTAGTACGCTTCGGGGTTACTTCTCGGAAATCACAATCATCATCATCACAATCATCGGAAAAGGATACCGTAGCAGGCAACGAGGATAACTGACATTTTTTGTCTGGAGGTATTTTTCCAGCTGCTGGTAACAGATTTTCTTTAACATTCATGGCAATATGAATGTTTCTTGAATTTGTTTACTGATATTTCACGAAAAGAATATATGTATGTATGTATCTTCTTTTTTTTATATATATATTTTATTTTTTTAATTTTATTTCAAAATAATATATATGAAAATATTTTGGTTTCAAAAACTATGTATGTCTGCTCAGTACAAAGTATAAAACCAAACCTCCGAAAAGATAACAAAAAGAGCAAGCATGTGCAGTGGGCAATTGCAAACAAAGTAACAGCAAAAAAACAAGTGAGAAATAATTGTGGTAAAATGTAATATTGTTAGAAATTTTTTTTTGTTTTCAAAAAGCTGTGTCATTTTATAGTTTTCCAAGAGATGAAGCTCAAAGGAAGTTATAGCTGATATATTGCAAGCAAAAAAAAATGTGTTTTGAATGGGGAAAAGAGAAAAATAATTAGCACTTGGGTTCAATATTTATATAAAATAACTATAAATTAATATAAATAAAAAAAGTGCTAAATAGAATAATTTTTTTAAATTGTTTGTTATCAAACAAATTTATTTTGAAAAATCGAAATTTGCACCACTGTCCTGTTTTTACAACAACATAATAATTCTCCAGCTGAATTTTATTAGCCAATCAGAACACATGTTGAGTGACGTCAGAGTTCCATCATGCGTAGAAAAGTATTTTTATTTCAGCTTCTTACCATTCTTGGATTATGCCTAGTTTGCTAGTTTTGACCACACAACGAAATTCTTTGTGTGCTGTTAACAAAGTCCACTAAAAGAAATACTGATGCTTTAAAATTGTAACCATACCGTTTTCTTAGATTCAGCATAAAATGAATCTCAGAACAAAGCTGAAACACATGCATAATTCGTTTGTTTACATTTAAGTATTTGTTTATATTTAAGATGGAATCGATTTAAGCTTAACTA
The DNA here is from genome assembly GCA_951800035.1 of Linnaemya tessellans. Lineage (NCBI taxonomy): Eukaryota > Metazoa > Arthropoda > Insecta > Diptera > Tachinidae > Linnaemya > Linnaemya tessellans. The sequence continues at coordinate 79,850,512 of OX637536.1, forward strand.
TAAAATTATGAAATAATAAAGGATAGATTTGTACAAAACCTCAAACCAGTTGGATGTACCAACGGAATATAAAGAAAATTTACAAAACTCGCTAAACAGAGCTTTTGTCTGCTCACATTCTGTTTATGCTTAAGTAACTCTTATGTATTGTTGCATCATCCACTTGTAAGTTTGATAAATAAACGACGGCAAGTTAATTGATTGTTGCTTGTTGAAGGAAACACTTGTGTTTTATTTGCCCTACAAAATCAGAAGCGGAATTTACCAAAGTGAAAAATTTTTTTATATAAAAAGTAAAATAATAATAGAAATGGACACTCTTGATCCAAAAGAGTATAATGTGGTACAATTGAAGAATTGATTATGTAACCTGGGCCGACCTACAAGTGGCACAAAGAACCCTCTGGTAGCAATGCTAAACGAGGTGCCGACTGCAGAACGGGGAGTGTGTCCGGTTTTCGAGGAAACAATAGCTGATGAGTCAGAAGATGGTGTAGAAACAGCAGACAAAGGGGTTGAACTCTTGCTACGAGAACTTGCTGTTGTTAAGAAGGAGAAGATGCTGCTAGCAAGAGAAAATGAATTATACAGGCGGATAGCAGAGTTTGAAAGATTTAGAGAGTCAATTTGCAAACGATGGAAATGGTGCAGTTGGTGGCGAAAATTATATTTGCTGTGAAAATGGTGAGAATATTACGAATGATTGTATGGTGGCGAATGATCGTAGTAACACAAATGATAGTGCGGGCGCAAATGATCGTATACAGAAAAGTGGTAAAAATTTAGATGAACGTGAACACAATGGTGCAAACATCGATGCAGGGAATAAACGGTGCAACATAGATTCGGCTGTGAAATTAAGCGGAAGTGCTAACACTCCCTTTACACTACTAAAGGAGTTGTTGCCTGATTATGATTACACGATGGCGCCGGTAGTATTTGTCGCTCAAGTGCAAAATATTCGCCAATTGTACTCGCTCGATGTAGGAACCACTAAGGCAGTGCTAATGTCAAAGGTGAGAGGTAAGCTGCAATGTGGGCTGCATTCAAAGTCAAATTTTATCAATGATGATTTGGATACACTGTTGGAGGAAATGAAAACAATTTTTGGAAAGAGGGAGAATAAACTCCAGTTACGTCGCAAATTCGAATGTAGGAGGTGGCAGTTTGATGAGGAGTTTATCTCATATTTCAATGGGAAAATTATTTTAGCAAGTGGTTTGGGTGTGCCACAGGATGAACTAATTGATTATGTAATTCATAGCATTCCCGACAATTACTTAAAGACTCAGGCTAATCTGCAGTGTTTCCAAACCAAGTCTCAACTTTTAGCAGCTTTCTCCAAAATTACGCTGAAAAAATAACAACTGGAAAAACAGATAATCAGCACCAGAATATTCGCTGCTACAATTTTAATTGCCTGGGGCACTATGCCAGTGGTTGTCAAAAACCTAAGAGGGAGATGGGTGCGTGCTATGGGTGTGAAAATCTGGATCATTTGGTTGCTGCTTGTCCAGAACAAAAGATGACTAAGGTATACAATAAATATCTAAGGTATTTTAAGTTTAGTTTAGCAAATAATAAGGATAACTTTTACATAGAATGTCTGATGGATACAGGGAGCCCCGCGTGTGTTGTGAGGAAGTCTGCCATATCTCAGGGTTTTAATGAGGTTAAGATGGATTTAGTGAATTCTTCTTTTATTTTGTTTAAATAATAACCGATTCGAAACTTGTGGGAAATTTTTGATATACATATATATTTTTTCAAAATAAATGGATTGGAATTGATATGTTTATTGTTGATGATTTTGTGATGGTATTCGACTGTATCCTCCGGGGGGATTTTCTAGAAAGGGCTGGACTCGGATTGGTAAATGAGAATGTTTCGGACGGAGACAGAGATTGCCCCGTGGAGGGGAAAGTTTTCATGGAGTCAATTATGGCCGTTGAATATGACAATGCCTCCGTTGGTAGTGACCTGAAAATAGGTGATCGGATTGATAGTGACGTCAGTAATAGGTTGGAACGAATTTTTTTTATCAGTACATACGACCTGATGAACCTGTTACGAAACTGGAAGAAGACGGGGAACCTTCGTATGTGTGTGGAGTTTAAACAAGATGACTTTGAGGGATAATTGCCCCATTCCACTTATAGACGATTTATTGGACCGACTGTCAGGAAAAAAATATTTTACGGAATTAGATTTACGGAACGGATTTTATCACGTTTCTGTGGAGGACGTATGTATACTGTGAAGTATACGTCGTTTGTCACACCACTGGGCCATTACGAATTCTTACGGATGCCGTTCGGGCTGAAAAATGCTCCATCTGTGTTCCAGCGGTTCGTGAATAGGGGTTTTTTCGGACATGATTAGGGACGATAAGTTGATAGTGTATCCTGATGATATTATGGGAGCGACTGAGGACATCGGTAAACATTTACAGATTCTAGGGAATGTGTTTAGACGATTGGATAAGTGTGAATTTATGCAGACAAGTGTTAGGTATTTAGGCTACGAGATTGATGGTAGGGGCTACGAGATTTATGGTCAAATGTACACGCGGTACGAAGTTTTCTGGGACTCACGTCGTATTTCAGGAGGTTTGTGAAGGATTTTTTGACTATTGCTAAGCCACTGACAGACTTGACAAAGAAGGATAAGGTTTTTGAAGTTGGCCCACAGGAGCTGGGGGCTTTTGAGTTGCTAAAACGGCAATACTAGCATTGTTTAGCCCTAAGGATGATACCGATCTACATTGGGACGCAAGCAGTTTGGGCTTCGGGGCGATATTATTACAGAGGAAGGAGGATGGGAAGATGCACCCTGTGTTTTATTTTTTAAAGAGGACTAGTGACGCGGAGTCGAAGTATCATAGTTTCGAGCTGGATACGCTCGCCATTCTCTATGCCTTGAGACGTTTTAGGACCCATTTGCATGGAAGAAAATTTAAAATTATTACCGATTGTAATTCACTGACGATGAAGCTTAATCGAAAGGAGTTGAATCCCAGAATAGCTAGGTGGGGGTTGGAGTTTCAGGACTACGATTACATACTTGAGCATAGGGCTGGGTCACGTATGCAACATGTTGATGCGTTGAGTAGGAGTTTACACGTGATGGCGATCAAGAGCAATAGCTTCGAGGAAAATTTAGTGATATGTCAGAATAGAGATTCGAAGTTGTTGAGGTTGAAGAAGGAGCTTCAAAGGGGACAGAATAAGCTATTTGAGATGAGGTATGGAATTTTATATAGGAAGATAAATAAGGATGAACTTTTGTTGTTTTGCGTACCCGAGGCGATGGCAGGTCTTGTCTTGTATAGATACCATGACGAGATGGGACATATTGGCGTCGATAAAGTGGTGAACTTAATTTCGGGTAGCTATTGGTTTCTCCGGATACGGGGAAAGGTTATAGATCACATACGGAATTGTTTGAAGTGTATAGCGTATTCAGATAAACACGGGAAAGAGAAGGGTTTTCTTAATAACATCACAAAATCATCGACCCCATTTGATGTGATTCATATCGACCTCTGCGGAATTCAGGGATTCCTCAGCTGAACCATTCAACTCCATACCCTCCATACAGATGGCAAAAATATCCTTATCAAAGGTATTCACTTTCCATCCCGTCAAACCTTGTGCCCGGAGGGTCACACGGCGTATGTAATCGTGCACATCTATAATAATGGCACTGTGATCGCTGTGAGTATAAAGATCAGATACTCTCCAGTTTACACGGTTTATGATGGTTTCACTGGCAAACGTATTAGATATATACATATTTTTTTTTTGACGTAATGATAGCAACTATCAATAGTGGCCCCACGACAACTTCACTAGCACCACCCTGGGACAGCTTTGGCATTTCATCAGGGTGGGTAGTATTATCAGTATTATTCCTACGTCTTCCTTAGTTCCTAGGTAAGGAGGTTCGGAACTGATGCGGATATTTAATCGTCAGTTGCTAACGAATCCTAAGACGCACTAACTCTTCTACGAATCTGTGCTAATCTGCGAAGTTCTATTAGAACAAGCTGTACAAAACTACACACGCTGGTCCAATTCAATACAGATTCCAGCGTGGTCGGAATAATATTCTCCGGGCTGATCGTGCGCCCCAAACCTTGCTCTAAATACGACCTCCAGTTGCTGAGTGAATAAAAATGTAGCTTATGCTACATAGCTTTGAGTAGTAGCACTAGCTTTATCTTTTCAGTACTATCTAAAACTGCTAGTTAAAACTAGGAAAAGTGTGAATAACACTTAGCTAGTGATATATAGCTTGTGCTGAAAAATTATAGCAAAGGCTGGAAAATTTAACAGCTGGCAGAATTAATGTGCTGCCACTTTTTATACCCTTCACAAAAAATTGAAAGGGTATATTTAGGTTTGTTATTCCGTGTGTAATTTCTTCGATATGCACATGGGACCCCATAAAGTACCGTTGGATTGGAAACGAACTTAAATAGTGTGCTATTGAAATTCATAAAGATCCGAAGTTCCAGAGCTGAGAAGCTTACACCTATTTCTCGACGCAAAATTTATACCAAAATCAATATTTTTTTAATGTTTGTAAATTAAACCTATTTCTTGCTTTGGGAAGCCTCAATGGTCTATTAAAAACTAAAATAATAAAAAAAAATTTCCAGGGATCGAAAATTAAAAATTTTTTTCGGCCCATTCCGTATTTTGTAGTACATGTAGTAACTAAAATTGTCAAAAATTTTAAGCTTTTCTTTTACGAAACCTCTTTATACGTCATGAAGATTTGCATTGCCCTAAAAAAAAATTTTTAATTCAAATTTTGCTTCCATATTTCCATTATTTTAATTTGAGCCAGCGATGCTCCTTTCTTTTCATAATTTTCTTCCTAAAAGTGGTTCGCTAACCATTTTACATTTTCTTTTCGAAACCTGTATGTCCTAATGCGGTATTCCTTCCTTTGGCGAATGTTCATAAAAGCTGGGATTATTAAAAATGTAAAACACTTTCTTTTTTTTAATATAACAAAACCAATTTTAAGTACCTCGACCATATGCTTAAAAAAAAAGAAGCATAAACTAGTATTTTTAAGCATTCACTACTTTTTAATCACACCTTTTTTAAGTCAACACTGGAAAAACTAGCTTATGCTAGTCAGTATAAAGTACTATCTTTAGCTGAATTTCTTATTCACCTCAAAGCTAGTAAAAACTTCAAAATTTCCAGCATAAGCTTTAGCTACCATTTTATTCACAGGACCCATTATTGTCTCAATTAAATTAGTGCTTTTTGTTTGTTATGTGGTCAAGTATGTCTATATGCATGCGTTTCATTGGTTCTTACACCAAATCATCAGTAGACTTTTTTTTATTATTTTGGAATTAGGTTAAATTTGAACTGAAACAAATCGTGTTTTATTAAAAGTAATGCACTTGTCAGCAGTGACAAGGCATGACTGTCACCAGTGAAACAATATTCTATCAAGGGTGACTGTCACCAGTGAAACAATATTCCAAGAATGATAAAATAAAGATTACGCCAACAAGCTGAAATAAAAATACTTTTCTGCGCATGATGGAACTCTGACGTCACTCTACATCAGGCATGCTCAGAACAATTTCGCTCACTTATACAATAACATAATGAGTCAAACAGAAAGCACAATGGGTCGTACCTAGTAATTCGGTTGTTTATCTATATTTGATTCAGTTGTCGCTGAAACGGCGAGGGATGTACATGTAAGGCGGAGGTTTGTATGTTTTATTTTTGTTTTAAATGAATTGTTTTTACGTAAATAAACTTATAAGATTTAAGTTAGGAAAATTTATGCTTACTAGAAGAATAAAAATTACCTATTTGAATATAACTAATATATGTATAATTGCTTGTAATATATAATTTAACATTTTTGGGAAAATTGAAGTTATAAATTAAATTCTTAAATTAATTTAATTTATAACTTCAATTTTGATTTAGATAGGCCATTTGAAAAAATTGGCCTATCTAAAATGAATTCATAGTAGTTTCAATATTTTTTTTCACAGATATCAGCATTTGACAAATTTTCTGTAAAAACTGAGCTGTACTCTCCCCTATCTTCTTTAATATTTACTCTGGCTTCGTTATAGCTGTTAATTCTTATAAATTTCGATGCAATATTAACTTAATGAATAAGGCAAGGAAAAGTCAAACCAAAAATTTTTTTCTATTGAAAATCTATTTTTTTCTATTTAAAATCTATTTATTCTATAGAAAAATTTATATTTTTTTCTATAGAAAAATGCATTTTATTTTTCATTCTTTCACATAAAACAATATTTTATACAACGTACGGAATATCTCCCATTGTGTATGGGTAAAATGAGAAAAAATTGTTCTCAGAGAAGAATAAATAAAAGAGAATAAGAATATGTGTGACTTCGAGTGGAAAATACGTTCTTCCTACTGAGCACCCCTGCTCTACATGTGTTCTGATTGGCTAATAAAATTCAGCTGGAGAACTATTATGTTATTATAAAAAGAGGACAGTGGGGCAAATTGCGATTTTTCAAATTAAATTTGTTTGATAATAAACAATTTTAAAAAATGTTATTTTATTTTCCACTTTTTTTATTTGAAATTGTTAATTTATAGTTATTTTATATAAATATTGAACCCAGTTGCTAATTTTTTTTCTTTTTTCCCCATTCAAAACAAATTTTTCTGCTTGCAATATAAGAGCCATAACTTTCTTTGAGGTTCATCTCTTGGAAAACTATAAAATGACAGCTTTTTGAAAACAAAAAAAATTTTGATAACAATATTACATTTTAACACTAGCTGTGTTCATTTACTAAAAACTTTTACAAATTTGTAACAATTGTTACTAGAAAGCGTTCATTAACCCAAAAAATTTGCAACGAGAGAGCGGCGAAAGAGCGTAAAAAATTGAGATACAGAAAAATTATTGCAAGTTTTTACAAGTAAAATTTTTACTTGTAATAATTATTCAAACAGCTGTTTTGTGTTTGTGTTTATAAAACAATATTTCTAAATTAAGTTGAAAATAAAAATATTTTGGAAAATTTATGAAATTGTAAGTAAATGTAAACTTTTAAAACAATAAAAAGTATTAAAAATTTAACAAATTTATTTTTGTGTAACTTAGGAACTACAGAAGCAAAATAACATGTCTAATGGAATTGAACTAAGCAACACAGTATCTGGTACATCAGTGGCAAAGGATGTTCCGGCATTTTTAGTGTTGTAAATATTATGAGTACCTAGCTACTCGGTAATTTACACTAAGCAGGCAAATAATTCAATTAGTTCAGATATATATTTGCAAATAAGTTTAACACATAATTATTAAATTACTTTTTTACTGCTTTTGGGGTTTTAATCGTGGCAGCAACATGATATTTTATTTTGGATAAAGCTTTTTATTACAATAAAAATTTATATTGCTTAAATTTGTTTCCTTTAAAATATATATTTTATTTGTTTCTCGGGTGTTTAGTATTATAGCCTATACGTTTTTGTGTTCAAATGTTTGGAAACGATTGCAAAGGCAGGGTATTGATGTTAGGCAACAACTAACAAAAATTCTCCTTTTTAACTCACGTTTGCTTGCGCAGACTGTTATAACGTATAAACTAATTAAAAAAAGATATTTTATTAATTCATTTTATTCAAAAGTAGCTAATTACCCTAATCGTGTTTAGCGTATTTCGACTACGCCTAGTACTAGATTAAATAAAATTGCAAACCTTTTCATTATTCTATTACAAGCCGTAGTCGAAAAACGCCAGTCACGAGAATACTGAATATAAATGACCATAATCACATTATTTTTATAATAATATGTATATATGTATAATGTGTCCAAAATATATAGGGGTAGTTATTGAGTACTCATATATACCTATATATTACAACACGACTTTAACTTGCAAATTTTAGCTAGTAAAGTGTTCATTTACTTTTTCACATTTTTGAGAGTAATTGTGGAAAATTTCTTGTTACTCTCTCGTTACTAATTTTTACTAGTAAAGTAATTGAACACACCTACTATTATTTCTCACTTGTTTTTTTGCTGTTCATTTGTTGGCAATTGCCCACTGCACATTTCATGTTTGCTCCTTTTGTTCTCTTTAATTTAGGTTTTTTGTTTACAGTTTATGAGCTTTAAAAATCAAGTTTTAATAAGTTTTTTACACTTTAAGTTATTTAATAATTATTTTAATATATTTATTTTAAAATATAACACAATTTATTATAAAATATAACACAAAACTTGCACTTTCATAAATTCGATTTAATTTGCTTGTTGGAAATCTCTCTGAGTAAATTGGAAATCTCTCTGAGTAAATTGTGTGAAGAGTTGCCAAATATAGCATAAAATATTAATTTTGTACGAGAAAGTATTAGTTTTGCATATAATAAACATTTGGCAATCTCTTCGAAGGAACAAATACGTCATCAAACGGTAAATCATGCGCAAGGCGTAATCTTTATTTTATCATTCTTGCAATATTCTATCATGGGTGACTGTCAGCAGTGCCAACATACCCTATCACCAGTGCCATACATTTATATATGGTAATAACATTAGACTGAGTAGTTCGGATATATGTTTTATGGACGATAAAATTCATAGGTTAGAGAGGAATGCAAAATCGCACGTACACAAAGGTTTCTATCACTTTTCTCACATTGGCCTTAATAAAGTGATAACTTTCTTCTACGATAGAAACGTCTTCACTAGTGACAGGCGTATGACCGGTCAGATGACCGACACTGTTCTTCTAGGGAAATGTCTTAGCTTCGGACAATTGCAGCACTTTACGTTGCTCAAAGAAATCTCATTACTCCTTTTAGCGTTCCTTATCGTGGCGGAATCGTCCCTATATGGCGGACTTTGTTTTTTGTGGCACTGTACTGTTGCACAAACATTCACAATCCGCCTGATTGTGTAAGGCGTTGACGTTGTAATGATGGTAGATATATTGATTTTTGTGTTCCTACCCGAGTTGTTAGCCGGCGCTGATAAACGCCACTGGCTTAAGGTATTTTTATACTTTTCTTTTGCTGTGTATAGCAAATATCGTTCTTATCTTAGAGCAGATGAATGCTCTAAGATAATGAAAATGCCGATTTTAGGCTTGACTTCAAATTGATCCTTTATTACAAAAAGCATTGTTTATATACTAAAATAACGGGATTAGAATACAACATTCTTGGAATTCCTTAAAACTAAATAAATTTCCAATAGCTTAATTTAGCCTAGCATATTATTTATAATTCCCATGCATAATAACTACATTGGCATGCATGGTAGACTTTAATAGATACTCTACACCCTAACCCTCTAGAAAAAAAATTATTTATACTTTTTTTGTTTGTTTTTAAAATTTCTTTAAGTTGTTATTGTGATATTCTTTAAATGTGTTCCCTAGATCTAGAACAGAGTTCACCCCTTTGTTTTGTATTATCTTATAAGGACCGTGGTACGGGGGCTGATATTTTCTTCTATTTCTTACTAAAACCATGTCGCCTACGTTCAAATTCAACGGATTTATCTTTTTACTTTGCTCAACACGTTTTGATTTTGTTAACTGTATTAGCTCTTTTGCCTTCTGCAAGGAAAATCTTAGCCTTGCTCTTAATTCATTGACATATTTATCTATATTATAAACGGGTTTATTATCTAACCATTTATCGTTTGGTAAGTTTGGCAATTTTCCAAATATCAACTCGTATGGAGTATAACTGGTATCTATATGAGGCGTTGTATTGTATGCAAAACAGAAATAAGGGATCCAATAGTCCCACTCATCCTGTTTGCAGAAGCTCAAGAGAAACTTGTTAAGTACCCTATGATTTCGTTCTATAGCACCCAGAGTCTTGTGGTGATACGGTGTGCTAAAGTGCTGTTTTATTTCTAAAAGTTTGCATACCTCAGACATTAATTCGTTCACAAATTCGGTACCGTTGTCTGATTTGAGTATTTTGAAATGACCGTATACTAAAATTACATTTTCTACCAGACTTTTTGCAACTGTTTTAGCTTCCTTTGTCTCAATAGGACATGCTATGACGTATTTCGTTAAGTCACACTGCATAGTTAGTATATATCTGGGGGGTTACTCTGTAATGCGATGCGAAAGGAATTGCTTTCGCATTTCAATGTTAATAGCATACAAATGCGTTCAGTTTTTCATTCGCATCGCATTACAGAGTAACCCCCCTGTATCCATTTGAATATCTAAATGGCCCTACAGTGTCTATTGACACCACTTCAAACCCAGTACTTGGTGTATCTGTTATTACAAGTTTCTCCTTCGTATGTCTTGTTTGCTTGTTAATTTTGCACTCTTTGCAATTCAGTATGTATTTCTTTATCATCTTGCTCATATTTTTCCATATATATCTCTGCTTGAGCTTTAACGTTGTTTTCCTGACACCCAAATGCCCTCCTATAACCGAGTTGTGGTACTCAGCGATGATTTTGTTTTGTAATTTGCTATCGACTATTCTTTCTGGTTCTTTGTAAACTAAAATTTTTAACCTTTCTCTACTTGTTCTTTTTAGCGCATTGCACATATCTTTAAATTCCCTATATCCAACTATTCCGAATATTTTGTCGCTATCCCTTAACGCAAGTTCCTCTATTTCTAACGATAAAGCTTTCGATAGCAGCTTCTCCAATGACATCTGAGTGCTTATTGGATTATCACCACTTCTAATAACTATTTCTATATCACTTACTATAACCTCAGGTATCTTTAGATTCCTCTCCACTTCGAATCTTATTTTTTTTATGTTTTTTATGTCCGAGATTGACGTACACTCCCATATAAAAAGTTGATCAGTCTTCTTATTGGAAATGTCGTTCTCGAGCTTGCTCTCATCCTGTGTATTTAAGTTCTTTTTCATAGTTCGTGTTATTGCTAGTATTTCCTTTGGTTTTTGGTTTTCTTCTGTGGGAATTAATGCTTTTAACGTGCTAGTATTTATTACTATTCTAGACAATGGGTCTGCGTTTGTGTTTACTTTGCTTTTTTGTACGCTATTTCGAAGTCGTAGTCACACAGATCCAATCTGATCCGCGTCATTTTGGACGATGGATTCTTATGCGAGAACAATGACACTAACGGTCTGTGGTCGGTTACCACATAAAACTTCCTGCCATAAAGGTATGGTCTAAAAAAATGTATGCCCCAATGAATTGCTAATAATTCTTTCTCTATGGTCGACTTTAAGTCATGTTTGGACAACGTTTTGCTGGCATACGATATCGGTAGGTCTGTTCCAATATTGCCTTGTGACAGTACTGCTCCAAGTGCGAAATTAGAAGCATCTGTCGTTAATATAAATGGTTTGTTAAAATCTGGGTACTGCAGAATTGGTGGTGTTATTAACTTTGTTTTCAATGTCTCAAATGAATGTTGACAATTTGCATCCCACTCAAAAGTTTTATTTTTCTTTAGCAGCGAATTTAAATTTCCCGCTATTTTTGCGAAGTCTGGCACGAATCGCTTGTAATAATTACAAAACGCTATGAAACGCCTAACGTCATCAGTATTTTTTGGAACAGGATAACTTTCTATTACCTTATGTTTGGAAGGATCCGTACATACACCTCTTTCGGTAATTAAATGACCTAAATACACCACCTCTGATTTAAGAAACCTGCATTTACCCGTGTTTAACTTTAAGTTGTATTGCCTTAGCTTTTGAAATACTTTCGATAAGTTATCGTGATGGTGTTGTACACTGCAGCCAAATACGATAATATCATCTACATATAAAAATGCCTCAGCGCTCAAACCACTTAGCGCTATAGTTAACATTCTTTGGAAACTATTGGAGGATATTTTTAATCCAAATGGAAGACGTGTAAATTGAAAATGACCATTTCTGGTTGAAAATGCGGTCAACGGCCTTGAACTCTTATCCAAATTAATTTGGTGAAACGAACTGGTCACATCTAGTGTGGAGAAATATTTTGCTCTTCCTAGCTTATCAAGAACATCCTCTATTTTTGTAAGCGGAAATTTGTCATTCCCTATTCTTTCATTTAATTTACGAAAATCGACCACTAGACGCCATTTTTTTGTATCATTTACGGATATTTTTGGTATTACCAATAATGGTGAATTATACGGACTGACCGAGGGTTCGATAATCTCATCTTTTAGTAGCTTGTCTATTTGTTCATTTATTTCCTTCATCTGTGATTCGGGTAGCCTATATGGTTTTATGTATACAGGCGTTGAGTCTGTTGTTTGAATTTGCTGTGTGTAAAAGTTATTCACTGACAACCTTTCATTATCAAGGTAAAAATATCACTATACTCAGTAATTAGATTAATTAAAGAATGCCTGGCTTTTTGGTCTGCCGACTCAATATTTAAATCTCTTAGTATTTTCCCTACTCGCTCTTTGTCTTCCCGTCGAACACTAGTGTGGTATTTGTATATATTGTACTCTGACAATTGTTTCGTTTCTAATCTCAACTCATCCAATACTACATCTTCATCATTCGTGTTTAATAATTTTACGTGTTGTATGCCGACAGCTGGTATAATACAGTTTCCTACGTAAACTCCTGAAGTTATTTCTTTGTTTAAAACCACACTTTCTTCCTCTGTAACTACATTAACAGGTACTATCGCCTCAGATCTCGCGGGAATAATTATCTTTGCACTGTAAATTCGTTTTGGAGCAATTGGCAATATAAACTCTTCGTTTGCTATACGGAAGGTTATTGTGTACGTCTCAAAATCAATTTTACACATATGCTTTTCTAAAATATCTCTTCCTATGATTCCATCGGTGCTGATTGGGAAATCATTTTCAACTATATGAAACTGGTGATTCAAAAGTTTATTTCCAAATTGAAGGCTCAAATTCGCTATACCTACACTCTCTATTGTATCTAAAGTGATACCACTTAGTAACGATATACAATTTCTATTTATCTCTTCTATATCTCCCAACTTACAGATAGATATATCAGCTCCTGTATCTACTAAACATTTTAGATCTCCTTTTACGGTTTTACACGTTATTGTCACTGAATTGTCAGTGGTAGTTGAAAGTTTGAATATTTTTCGCCCTTCTGAATAACAATTTTTGTTATCCGGCGCTCCTAGTTTCCCTGATTACGACCATTATTATTTCCCCTGTACGAATTGTTTCTACCCGCATTATATCTTGACGAACTGTCAACGTTGTAACTATTATTAAAGTTAATATTATTATTTCTGTTTCTATCATTGCTATGAAACCTATTATCTCCACTGTAGTTGCTATTATTATTGCGGATTCTATTGTGGTTATTGTTGTTTGCACGATTGTTGTTGTTATATGAGTTGTGGATGTTGCGCTCATCTGTAAAACTATTATTTCTTCGCCTATAAAACTGTCTATTGCCTCTCTGCGAACTGTAATTATGTCCGTTTTCTCGTCTCCACACTCTGAAAATATTGCTACCATTACTTTGCAAATCACTTTCTATCGTTAAACATTTTTCCGCCGCTTCATTTAACGTCTTAGGAGTACATGCCATTAACGTACTCTTGTATTCGACGTTGACCCCTTTCATAAACACATTCAGAGCCATGCTTTCGGTCATTTTATAAATTGCGCTCTTCGCCTCTTGTGTGGGATTTTCCAATGCTTTTATCTCAAAACTGGTTAATTGTTCAGACAGCAGTGCAACTTTTTCTCTATATGCCACTATGTTCAGACTTGCTTGCCTAACCGTTCCAAATTCAGTTAAAACCTGTTGCAGCGTTCTGGGATTAGGATACGCTTCTGTTAATGACCTTTTCATTTCTTCAAATGTAGTCGGTCTTGAACGTCCCATAACACTCCTAACATGTGACGCGAGCTTAAAATTATAGACATACTTAACGAAAATCTCTCTATCTTCTACTCGCAACATATCATGAAGCAATTCTGTTTGCACTATAAAATCCTCCAGCGCCTCATATGACCCTTTAAAAACTTGTAGGTTTTTTCCTACTACAGATATATCGAAATTTGCCATACTTCTGAAAATATTAGTATCTGCTTTTACTTTAGTTGTTGAGGCAGTTTGTTCAATTACTTTTGCTTCTTTATAATCTTTGGTGCTTAACTCTTCTACTGTAGAAAACAGTCTTTCATATAAATCGTTAAATGTGAACGCCAGCGACCTGGTTTCTTCTTCTTCTAATAAATCTTCAGAAATTCTATCAACTTCCTTCCTTATGTACCCTAAACGTTTTAATTTTTCTGCTTTAAATTCAGAGGAGTAAACTCTATCCTTACTCTTTCTTAAATTCTTATCTAACTTCTCTAATTCACTATAACCTTCTTTCAATTTTTCCATAGATAATATTAATAAATAAAGAAAACCTTATATCTAACATATATTCTAAAAAAAAGATGGTAATATTGTTAAAAAAAATTCTTTTCTGGCAGTGCTTAATTCAATATGGTTTAAATTAAAATTCTTATTGTCACCCTGTGTTTACCAACACTACTTTACAATTTAGTGGCAACCTTTTTTCCAAGCAGCTGGAATTGACAAGTATATTTTTTTTATCCAGTGCTTCTTTTATCAAACTTGTTTTATCTTCCCTTAAATTTTCTTTTTTTTCTTAAATCATTTTATTGCAAAATTAGTTTTTAATATTAATTTTAAACTCAGTGTGTGTATAAATAAAAAAAATTTAAATTTTTGCGATGCTTCGCCATTTCGGCCTCCAATAAATCAATTTGTGCCCAAACTTCACTTGCTCGTTGCCAAGATGGCGGTGGGTCTGCCTCCACAACAGCTCGTCGCGCAGCCAACTTTCTTCTTAGACGCACAATTTTCCCACCTCTTCGGTGCCTTGGCCGTTGTATCTTGGGAATCGCGGTAAGTAACTCGTCTACCTTCTTCTGTTGTCTCCTACGATACTCCTCTATCGTGATGGGTTTAGGACCAGCAGTTATCGGGGTAGCTTTATATATAGGTTTCCCCTTTGTCGTGTCCGCAGGTTGATACTCCTCCGTGGGGATTTTATTGTCCTTTGGATTTGGCAGGATCGCCATGTAATGATGGTAGATATATTGATTTTTGTGTTCCTACCCGAGTTGTTAGCCGGCGCTGATAAACGCCACTGGCTTAAGGTATTTTTATACTTTTCTTTTGCTGTGTATAGCAAATATCTTTCTTATCTTAGAGCAGATGAATGCTCCTAAGGAAGAAGTTGAAAATGCCGATTTTAGGCTTGACTTCAAATTGATCCTTTATTACAAAAATCATTGTTTATATACTAAAATAACGGGATTAGAATACAACATTCTTGGAATTCCTTAAAACTAAGTAAATTTCCAAAAGCTTAATTTAGCCTAGCATATTATTTATAATTCCCATGCATAATAACTACATTGGCATGCATGGTAGACTTTAATAGATACTCTACAACGTTTACGAGGAAGGCGTTTTTTGTAGAAGATTAAAGAAACATACATGCCGTTTTCTTTAATCTACTACGAAATACAAAAGAGGGGTAAACGCCGACTTCTTACACAATCAGGGGGAATATTCCTGAAGTGACTCTACTGGGGCTCGTTTTTAATGGCACATTTTCTACAGAATGCAGAATTTTCTACATGACGAAAATGCCTTGAATTTTTTTCAACAACCTGTTGCCTACTGTAAAAAACTATTTATAAAGAATCCACCCAATATTTCACAGGACCCTGTATCTTTTGCTGTACAGCAAATATTAGGTTAACGGCATTCCAATGATAATCTGACTTCAAAACCTTTGCACACTTCACAAACTGAGAAGAATTCAGAGATTCTTCCAATGACGGATTAAATTCAGGCTAGCATTATCGTTATTGCGAAATGAATCTAGTGGTCGTGGTTGTTGTAGTGGTGTGTACAGTACATCAAAAACTGTGGTCGAATGCCGACTGTCTATCAACGAGATAGCAAGACATTCGAGGGTGACACTGGTTTGGGTGCCGGGACATTCTGGATGTCCAGGCAATCATACTGCGGATGAAATTGAAAGACAAGGGACTGAATTGAACAGTTCAATGATCAGTCACTTCACTGGCATTCCATTATCACGATGCAAGTTTCTGATTCAAAGCGAATCATACAAACTAGCTAAACTTAGGTGGGAAAGCGTGGCTAACTGTCTCGTGGCAAGAGCCACGTGGCCCCATTATGATTTGCGCAAAACACGCGACCTTTTCAAGTTTGACAAGGCGCGCATGCGTCAAATGGTGACTGTTCTGACAGGACACTGTAGCTTTGGGACTCATGCGAGGAGGTTGGGTCTAATATATAACGACTATTGCATAAGATGCAATGATGAAGAGGAAGAGACTGTCCTTTATCTTCTGTGTAAGTGTCCTTGCAAATGCAAGGGCAGTGGCGCTGGGCTCCCGATTCCTGTCAGACTTAGACAGTCTGGCAAACATGGAGCTTTCAGGGGTATCATCCTTCCTCAGGGGTACAGGATGGTTTGAAACGGCGGAGGACATTCCTTAGGAGGTCCTCTGCTTAAGGGCATCACAAAGGGCCGAATTGACGGACCCAAGTGGATTGTCCCGCCAGGGACAAGGGCCCTCTAACCTAACCTAACCTACGGTGACCATATTTTTGAACGCAAAAAAGAGGACATTTAGAAATGTAATGAAAAATGTATTTACTAGATATTTATAGTCAATTCCATATATTCTAGGCTCGGTCAACTTACTTACATATATGTATTAATGTTTTTAAACAAAATATGTCCAGAACTTAAAATATGTCCAAAAATATAACAGCCATTTGATAAAAAGATTTTAATTTCTGCACAATTCATTTGAGGATTGTAATTTCTATTGCTTGGTGATTTAAATTTTTATTGTATTGAGAAAATAACTTTTAATTTTAGAGTTTAAACAAAAAAGTATTAATAGTTAAAAGAAAAGGACGAAAAAGGACATTTCCATTAAAAAAAGGACACTTTAATTTTTGTTAATCTACAAGGACATCACGCAAAAGTAGACGACTGTCCTTTAAAAGAAGAACGAATGATCACCGTATGTATAGATGATGTGTATTGTTTCTGGCCACCATAATGCGATGGTGCACCACTTGACGTGAGACTTGACGAATGAACACCTGAAAACATGCATGTAAGTATCTGTATCGTTGATTCTCTATATCAAGTAAAACACATACTTACGGTTGGTACACCTTGGCGTTGTAATGTGACGGTATCGATTGTACTACTGAACTAGAAACTACATTTGGTGATGAAGTTTGTAGCATACCTGACTGATTCAAGCGTTCTAATGGCGACTGGTAACTCGGGCGATGTCCAACATTATCGCTATTGATTTCTTAAGCTATATTAAGACCACCAGTGTTGTATAACGTTGCAACCGGCTGACTGATTCCGAACGAAACAGCAACGTTCATGTCGTGCACTGGCAATTCTACGAGAGAAACAAATGTCTCATAGACACCATTTTCCGCTGTCTTTTCTAATTGTTCACTTATTTTTGCCATAGAGTCGGAAACTTGTGTCTCGTTAATTTCCTGTAGGCGTTCAATCAATTGCTTCCTGTTACCCGTACGCGACACACCGATTTCCTTACATTTTGATTTTAGTTCCTTTACAGTCCATATACATTTTCCATTTTTCTACGTTTCATAAAACCATAAAATCCTATGTTCTATGCGTCTTCGACAATGTACACGGATACATATAACTTGTTATATATACTACTTCTGATATAATGTCATAATCCATTTGTGCCACACTAATAATAAAATTATTATTGATTTTATTACAAAACTATAAACCATATAGCTCATTCTGCGCCACCCTGTATAATAAATATGATAGTAACCAAAGTATATCTACATATATCTATAGATATACTTTGATAGTAACTCTCTCTATTACCTTTTACGCTCAAAACGCTGAACCGATTTAGATGACATATGGCATAGAGATATTTTGAGATCCGAAGTCTTTGTTTTGGGAAATTATCCTATTAAATGGTCCACGGTGATCGAAAGATTGTATGGACATATGAAATTATTAAACTGATAACAATGAACATTGTAAACTTTGTTACAGTTGACTTAACAATGTCTTTGTTTTCGGCAATGGCTTTAGAAGGGGTCAGGAGTGGTTGGGAATTTGAGGCTTGGCAGGATGGCAGTCGTATTTTTTTCTCTGTAAGCAACACAATTTTTAGCTATGGTGGCAATTTTTTGGCTCATGGAACTGAACTAACATTTTTCCATAATTTTTATGTTATTTTCTCGAGGATTTCTATGAGCTCTGTCATGCGTATGCAGTATATTTTCTTGCTCCTGTTCGTTTGTTGTATCTTCAACCTATTGTTGAATAAACCTTATGTTACAGTTACTAAAGTGACGATTTTCTTGAACTTGTCCCACGATGCTATCGTCTGCTTTAATCGAAGAAAATAGTTTGCGAAATATTTCCGTTACTTTCGACTTCATTCTACAAAAGTAATATATGTATGCTTCTTTAGTCAGCAAATGCGCAAAGGCCACTTTTTATGAAAATTACGATTTTAATTTAATATTGAACAAATAACATAACATTCATGTTATGCAAAAATAGAGGTTAACAAAAATAAAAAAAGATCGATTTTTGACATTCACTGACTATGTCAACAAAATATGAAAATTGTTTTTTTCCTGAATTCAAATAAATTTTATTGTTGTGTTTTAAGCATACGTTTATTTAACTACCCTATCAAATAAAACTGATATATTTTCTTACAGACTTCTCTGTTTACGAGCTCTTGGCGGATTCCATGACACAGGCGTGTTATCAGTTATCGATACAATGTTCAAGCCGCTCATTTGTAATCCTTTTATGGCAGACTGAAAACATTATTGATAAATAAAAGTTTTATTATTATTATTTCATGAATAAAAATATTTGATTAATACAATTCGCATATACAACTGACTCAACATTTATTGTACATGCCAGTGATGTGTCAAATGTTTACTTTAGATATTATCGAATATAAATAAGAATAACTAAAGTAATATTCGAGAACACGAATATTATATATTACTTGGGGTTCTATAGACACAGTTTAACTGCCAATTTCTCATTGCCGAACGAATTGTTTCTTTCGTATAAATACATTTGAAACAAAAACTGTAGGAAGTCGGGATTTATCCTCCTTCCTAAGGGTTTTATGTTTTTATTTAATTGAAGTGGTAATGCCTAAGTAAACCCAGACCAGACGGTATACGTCCAAGTTGGGAAATACTTATTTATTAATTTATAAATGCAAAGAGACAAATCGGACTAAGAAAGTCTAAAAATGTCTACTTTGCTTATAGTTTTTTAATTAAATAAAAGAATCCGCTGTTGGTCTGATCTATTCAGTAGATTATAAACGAATCAATTTTATTTTGACAAAAATGTTCTTACTTAGCTCATTAAACAAGTGCCAAAAATAATACAGTTAATCTTATTATATAAAACTAGAGTTGAGTACTCCACGCATGAGTGAAGTCCCAATGATTTACATACTAAAGACAAAGACAATAAAATAAATAAAAGGAACTAGTGAATCCAAGGCAACTGATATTCATATTAATACTCAAACTCTCAATGTACACGACTATATAATATAATGTGAGTACGTATGTATATGCCATGCTGTTGTTGATGCTGCGCAAAGAACGAGAATTAAACAAGAGAAACAATATCAAATAAACTCAAAAATATGTATTTCAACAGAACAACAGTATGCATCAAAGGAATATATATACGTGTTATGCTGTTGCTGATGTTGTGTAAAGGAACGAGAATTAAATAAAAGAAACGTTACCGAAATAACTCAAAAGTGTGTATTCCAACACAGCAACAGTATGTATGAAAGAAATATATATATAAATGTTTGTTTCATATTACATTAGGGATAACCCAATCATACAAAGTGAATGTAATTGAATCTTAATAATAGAAAAATGATATTCACAAAAGAAATAGTAATACAAATAGTTATGAATAATTTAAGATAATGTTGTACTGCTACAAAACAATTTATAAAATTTTGTTCTTGTTTTATATATATTTGTACGAAAGAAAGAATTCATTCGACAATGAGAAATAGGCAGTAAAGCAATAAAAAGTACGAGATACTATAACAAATGGATTCCAAAACCCCATAAAAAATTACATCGCTCGTTCTGATGCATTCGCTCGTTTGCATAAAAGCCCTGATGGAATCAATGTAATTTAAATAGAGGTATTTGATAATAGATTTTTGTTTAAAACGGACGAATTAATGTTTTAAAGTTCAATTTTATTTATTCTATTTGGTTTGGCAGGTGCCGCTGTGGCTGTTTGATAGCGATGCTAGCCTATTAGTACAGAGGTCGTGGGTTCGATTCCCACCAAGGACCTTGGGTGTTTGTGATGTTTTCGGGTAACACAAAGGGATCTACTAGGACCCAAGTGTGCTGGATTTGTTAATCAAAACTGGAAGCCTGTTTCTTACTACTTTTTACTTCATGCTTGTCATGGAGGTTTTACATAGATTTTAACGAATAAACGGTA
Source organism: Linnaemya tessellans (assembly GCA_951800035.1). Taxonomy (NCBI): domain Eukaryota; kingdom Metazoa; phylum Arthropoda; class Insecta; order Diptera; family Tachinidae; genus Linnaemya; species Linnaemya tessellans. The sequence continues at coordinate 79,871,101 of OX637536.1, forward strand.
AACGTTTTTAAGATAAAAATTGTACCTATTCGTTCCCTTTTTTAGCTTATTTAATATATGTATGTACATATATTTTTATTTGTTCAAGTACCATTCGCTATGTTCCACAAACTAATCTCTACTACTTAAGGAGTTACGCCCAAATCGAATTACTTTTGCAAGTGGTGCTAGTTAAATAGTTGATATTCCTACTAACTAGCACCACTTGCAAAAGTGAAAAAAATGAACAAAGAACGCTGATGAGATGGCGTAGCGGCCTCGAAATCAGTACTGATCCGTTATGCTGGTTTGATGATTATTGAAAATATTCTTAATATTCCAATCTTAATATAAAAAATAATAAATAGAATTATTTTATTTTAATTTATAATGAGCTTGAGGCTTATTTTTATAAAAACTATTTATTTTATATTTATTTCAATATTTCTATATCCTCTGGATATCTTCTTCAGGATAAAATTGTTTATAATAATTTAACAATAACAAAATTCTTTATAAATTATATAAACTTAAATATTTTTGTTGTTTTTTGTTTTTATATAAAAAATTTGTTATATAAAAACAAAAAACAACAAAAATATTTAAGTTTATATAATTTATAAATAATTTTGTTATTGTTAAATTATTATAAATAATTTTATCCTGAAGAAGATATCCAGAGGATATTGAAATAAATATAAAATAAATAGTTTTTATAAAAATAAGCCTCAAGCTCAATATAAATTAAAATAAAATAATCAAAGGCTAAAAAAATAGAACAATATAATAAATAGAATTTGAACAAATTCATTTATTAATAAAAAAAATAATAAAAAAAAAAATCATTTGCAGTCATGCAGATTCGAACTTAAGCCCAAAATTAACAATTTACATTACAAAGTTCGACTAATAAAAATTCATACATATATATATATATATATATATATATATATGTATACTTATATACATATGTATATATACATATATATATATATATATATATATATATATATATATATATATATCTATGTATACTTATATACATACATATGTATATATATATATATATATATATATATATATATGTATACTTATATACATATGTATATATACATATATATATGTATACTTATATACATATGTATATATACATATATATATGTATACTTATATACATATGTATATATACATATATATATGTATACTTATATACATATGTATATATACATATATATATGTATACTTATATACATATGTTTATATACATATATATATGTATACTTATATATATGTATACTTAAGTTACGTTCACACTTATCAAATATTAGCTCCGAAAAGCGTAACCACTAAATACTAATGAGACATATTTTTGTTCATATACGTGTTTATTTAGTAAAACAATTTCATACAAAACTAATAGACAGTGTCATGAATCCAATTTTATTGGAAACTATTTAACTAAATAAATGCATTTTTGAATTAAGAAGTTTTTTATTAATGTTTAGTGGTAACGCTTTTTTGGGCAAATATTTGATGTGTGAATGTACCTTTATATATGTATATACATATATATATGTGTGGATGTTTGTTCCTCCTTCACGCAAAAACTACTGAATGGATTTTAATAAAATAATTTACCTTATACACCAGAATAACAACAGGCTATAACTTATAAAGATATTGTGTAAATTGTCCAAAATATAACGCTAAGTGTCAAGTAAGTAGGAAAAATTCTACAATCGGCGAGATGTTTTGGCGTGCGCCGCATATACCGTTGAAGTTTCACATATATAATTTTGACAGTACATTACGGGATATCTTAGGGGTAAAATAGGCTAATTTTATTTGTGATATCTCGAGTGGGTGTGGCACAAAATGAGATTTCTTCATACATCCCATGGCATTTCATGGAAAAAATGTATGACGAGATGTCGTAGAACGCTGAAATTTTGCACAGATCCTTTGATCAACTCAGTCAAGAAATATTTTAAGTTTAATCAAAGATGACCACGCCCACGGCATTCTGCCCATATAACTTGAAAATATTTTTCCTCCCCAAATGTTTGTTTCTTCACCAAAAGTTACGAAACTTGGCATAAGTTATCAGTATTATGAAGTTAACATATCAGGAAAGTATCATAGAAATAGGCCACGTCCATCGCACCGCGTACATATAATCCGAAAATATTTAAGTTAAGAAATAAAAATATTTATACTGAAAATACATCAAAACAGTTTTTAATTTTCTAGAAGGTGGATGCAAAGCACTAAATGAAAATGTTTTGTACAAAGTCGAATAGTTGGGGAATCCGGGCAACGTCGGGTCCAAGTAGCTAGTATGTATAATAAGCTTTCAATCCTTAAAATGTGTATATAAAAATACAACTCTATTCGACAAGTTTATTAAATAAAACGCCACAATGAGTATTTTATATCGTTCTTTGAAATTGAACACTTGCAAAATGAAAAACGTTTACTTACATAAATGGAAGGAATGAATTTACTTACCATTCTGCCGGGTCCCAGACCGCGTACTTTAACACGAATTGTTTTCCAACCTAGTTCCACTGCTTTCTAAATTAGAATCAAGGATCATATATTTAAAAAATATACGCATAGGTTATTCAAATCTCACATTTCCTATAGTAATTGCAGTTGCTTGAGCAGCAATATTAGTTCCTTTTCGAGTATTTTTAAAACCCTCAATGCCACAGGATCGAATTAATCGTGGAACACCTGTTGGCAAAATTTATATAAAAGTATTACATTTTGATAATTTTTTGGCTCATGGAAAATATTGCAAAAGAATTCCTATTAAAATCTAGGCTTAAATTAATTATTATGGCGCAGTTAAGATTTAAAAAAAAAATTATCCTTTGATAGAAAAACTAATTCGGAGTTACGGCTCTTTAAAAAGATTTTCAAGTATTAGGCATTAGGTGTTTCATGTACATGAAAAATTTTTGAGCACGCCATTCTCAGTCAAAAAATTAAAAGAAGAAAATAATGTAATATACATATGTATGCTGCAAAACAAATGTTTCAACTGTGTGGACTCGAATGCAGTTTTAAAAGGGAATGAACAAATGTTTCACCGTGTGGACATAGTCTTAGTGTGCAGGAAATCTTTAGTGTGCTGTGTTTTGAAAATAGAAAAAGCTAACTTAAACCCCACTGACAAGCGGAAAATATTTAAACAATGAAGCCACTACAGTGGAGAAAATATTTAAGCAAGGACAAAATCCGGCAATTCCAAATGCCTTTTATATGATACACATAATGTTACATTAAATAAACAATTTTATAAATTCGTAAGCATGAATTTATAAAACTTCACGGCGCCATAACTCCAAAGATGTCTGTTTTCTTATCAGAATTAATTTTCTGTAGTATAGGGTATTTTTTTAAATCGGATTGTGTAGTCATATAAACGTATAAAAATAGGGGTTAATAACATAGCCGACTCCGAGTCAAACCGTTTGCATATGTGCAAAGTATTTTTCCAATACAATACAATATCGGTTTGTGGAACAAATATATATCCGGCATCATTCTCCGATTTTTATGAAACTTTGGTCATTTTTGTTTTGTTATAGGCATACATATATATGTTTTAACGGGAATGTTAATTTAAGCCTCGGTTTGTCTTACCTTTGCTGTCAGTAAAACATATTATAGTATTATTAGGAGAAACTCGCACATTAGCTACAGGAAGATCATTGAACGGCAAACCATTGAAGAGCCGGTTAGCAGTAGAGGCATCTGGGAAGAACTTCTCTTTTCTAAAAATGCATTACTTTCAGATAAATCGAATACACTTTGTTTCTTATTTATGAATTACTTTCCCAGCAAAGTATCAATGTCGATAGATTTTTCTCCAACAGTGCCTTCGTCCTTAGCCGGCAATGAGGCCAGCATCTCCTTACGGTCCTCAACCTTATTCAGGGCTCTACTAGTGTGCAGTGCATTTAAAGGTTGATTTGACAGTATGCGACGCCCAGTTTTAAAAGCTAAGCCATATAATATAGATTTCACAAACATTTATTAAGAATTCTATACAAACAGATTATATTGAAAAAGCATGTAATGTATTTATTGAAGATTCGCCTTGTTAATTATGTCATGGTGAATAAAATACAAGGTGGCGGCGCTAATCCAGATGACAGTCTTTTGCTCAACCATATGGTACAACTATAGATGAGACTCGCGGTCGAATTCGCTTCAACATCATGTTCTTTTATTGTCAAACTAGTTTAATATGTCATATGCAAAAACGTGTTTTTTTATAATTTGAAGATGAATAATTAAAATTCACTCACATATATGCTTGTGAGAAACAGTTGAAAATTGTACTAATAACTATAAAAAAGAAATTTATTTGTTTGAATTGTGGGAATATGTCAAATTCTATATTTCATATTTGTACTAATTACTTTTATATTATATTTAACCATAATAAAAAGTGTATCATACCCTACACACAAAAATGTGCTACTGACATAAAAGAAAGAAGAATACTATATATACATTTTGACAGTAAGAGCATATAAGACGATAGTAGCAAAAAATTCTTATAGCAGCTGTCGAGACTACCTGTTATGGATTCGCCTTGGCTCAACCCATTGTGAGTCCACATTGATGTCAAATTCTTGTGTACAACATGTACTTCTTATGATTGTATATTTGTGCGGCGTTAGTAATTGTGCAAGTGTAAAACAATACAAATTGTTTTGTTGTCATGACTTTACACAAACATAAATTACGTAAATTATAGCAGTGTTGTACTGTTGCCGTAATACTGCCACCTTGCATTTGTTTCATTATGTATTATCTCACAAATTTTACCACTCGCCGTCTATATTAGCCGTCGATTTGTTTGCACATGAACATTGCGGCGGCAGAATGGCAGCACACAATTTGTTCATGTTTTTCTATGTGGGGAGTATCAGTTTATGTTCGTGTTCTATTTTACCACAATTTTAAGTTTTTAAGCAAGTTCACTTCGTGGTTTACTTACATCCCAGAATCCCAGAATATAAAAATTTTTTTGGAAAATATTGTTAAAATTATGAAAAACTTCTATTCTTTGGTATTTTAATAGATTTTTGTTTCTTGGAAAATATTTTCGCGGTTTTTCTCACTTAAATTTTTATGGTTAAAGTAATTGTCAAAGTAAAAATGACATTTGATGGCTGACCATGGTTGTACGAACAAATGTTCTGACAACGCTGTTCAACCAAAACCAAAACATGAACAACAGTGGTCTATACTAGCTGAAACAATGTGCGGGCATGGATTTGTTCATTGGCAGAACAAATCGATGGTAAATGTAGACTGCGAGTCAGCTGACTAGAACGAAACTGTCAGGCTTAAAGCCGTTTTTAATACACATTTACCACAATGAGCCGCCACTGATATCTACGGCTTGCATCGGCTAAATATATGAGCAGACTGCTTAAACTAATAATAATACAATTTTAAACTCTCAAATTTAATACAAGTATGGCAAACGTCCATTGGGGCGTTAATATATGTGTGAACCGAATATGTTATAAATATTAGAAAAGCTTGATATGTATGACAAAACAGAGCACAAGATAGCATATAAGATGTATAGCGCTTTAAGGCCGTGACAGATAATCCTACACAATCGCAAAATTCATGCACAGAAAAATATTCCTAAAGTCTGACCGACATTGAAAGATCGCTTCAAAATGGCGTCGTAGGTGACACACTCATATACAAATATGATTCAAAAACATCTGGCTGTATATATATATACTACTCTGATCGAATGAAAACTTTCGTAAACATTTTCAAATCGGACAGTCTTGTCAAAAAATCTGTTACACAGTTCCGTTTTTAAACCCCATTCGAGCGATTGTGTAGGATAGGCAGTAATGGTATCAAGGATATATATTAAATCTTATGACTTTATGACAATATGACTAAATAGTACTGTGAATACCCCAAATATATATTCTGTGGCTAAGCGAATTAAGGTTTTACATTGGTATTTTTCTCTGTGATAGACTATATTATCAGCTACTTATATTAATTTTTGGAAACATTTGGGGTATTCACACTGGGTGCTATTTATTGCAATGCCATAATTGGTGTATTTACACTTCGTGCTATTTAATCATATTGTCATAAAGTCATAATATATTAGACCACTTTAAAATAGTTGTTATGCTGCATACAATAAAGTCATAATATAATAGCACTCTTTCAGGTATGTTTTTGTTTTGTCATAAAAAAGCTTTAGAGATCTGAGTCGAACGTCTGAAAATCTTTAGGCGAGACAGCGGCAGTATATGTTTGCCGCCGTTACTTATATATTATTCAAAACTAAAAAACGGCTAAAAAATTATTCATTCCTACATATATGCCTATACATTAAATCACATTTTTATAACATAAAAAAAATTAAAAGAGAACTAAATCGCAAAAGATAACAGCTGTTATCAGTAGCCCCTGGTAGGGTCACCCATGCCAGAGTGGCCAACAACTAAGTACCGACCAAGAACCACCCTCCCCGGACTCGATAGCATCTGTTTTTCCCCATGGGGCGGCTATAGAGTCAGTCCGTTTCTCGGTCCAATGGACCATGTCCAAATCCATCAGCGTCTGTATCCCATTTTGGGCGGCTGATGGTCTGCGTCTGTATCCAGGTGGGTCGGCAGCTTTTTAACCTGGCAGTAGGTATAAAATGCACCAATCAACCCACCAAATGGAAAAAATAAGCCAAGCCCCACGTACCCGGTTAGGGGCTTAATAATCTCCGGGGACCCTATTCCCGCGGCGCAAGTAGCAGGCCGCGGTGAATCGAAAGCTACTGCTGCTCAGGCTGGCCCGGTGTCCACATCAGGCCCGACCAGTCTGCAGACTACTGACGTGGTGGGCAATCAGCCTGGATTAACTGGGCTGATTGCTGTTGAGAAAGGGGCAAAACACACGGCAACGGGTGGCTGCCCTACTATTAGCAGCGAGGTACCTCTGTCTTTCGCTCCAAGTAGCTCAAAAGCTGCTCAGGTCCTTACCGGTAAAACCCCCTTCTTTGGGTGCGAAGGGAATGGAAAGGCCTAAGCCGTCCAAATCCGTCGCCTCCAAAGCGCACATTGCGCAGGAAAAGGCAAAGAGGATTACTTCTACCCGCAGTACTGCGTCACCCACTGCCAATCCCGGCAAAAACATATATAACCCTTCGCGCAAAAATGCTTCACGCAGGGCCAACGATGCGAGGCGCTCCGCCTTAAGAACTATTTCGCACTTTGGTGCGACCCCGGTTGACCAGCTTTCTGAAAAGCAGGCAGACTCTCTAAAGTGGGCACAGGCTCATGTGTCGAGGCTGCAAATAAACTCCTTCCCCGCACCCGCCACGGATGCAGCTAGGGCTTCTAGGGCAAAACGTCCTAAGAACATCCCTTCGAAGGGCACCTTTAGTGAAATCGCCAAAGGCAATCTCATAAGGGCCATAATCGACAGGGATGCGTCAGACGGCGCCATTTCCCGTGCCAGGTGGGACTTGGTCAACCAAAAACTGGCGGGAGTGTTCTGGAAGATCCGCAAGGAGAATCCGGGACCGCCGCCTCAATGCGTTGATGCTGGCTGGCACCAGCACGGCGTTAAATTGATGGCCTGCACGGATGAACGCTCAGCGTCTCTGTTGAAAAAGACCATAGAAGCTATTGGCGAGGTGTGGGAAGGCTCTAGGCTGGAAGTGGTTTCCTTGGAAGACATACCCAGAAGACCTAGAGCCTTGACCATAGTCCCCGCTGAAACTTCCTCCCCAAAGGAGATCCTTGAGATCCTTAAGGACTGCAACCCGGATCTACCCACCCATGACTGGAAGGTAGCTAAGGTGAATGCACCCGAGAGGTCTAGAAGGGAGGTGTTTCTGATTCTTAATAAAGAATCTTTGGCACCGATCCGTAAGAGGGGCAACAAAATCTTCTACTGTTTCAGTACGATTCTGTTGCGCCTCTACCGGACCGATGCCAAGAAGAACCGCAACCGAGGGAATGGTGCTGCCGACGGCGCTGCTGACTGCGCTGCTGCTGGTGTGTCGGACGTAGCTTCATCCGGGCAAGAGGACACCCACTCAGTCTCTGACTTGGTGGGTGGCTTCTTTGAACGGATGGAGGTCGCGGATGAGGACACTGATGCCCTCTTAGAATCCAGCCAAGAGGACGTCAACACCACTATCATTGCGCTACCGGATGGTGAAGGTAACGCCAATAAACCTTCACCACTCTAAAGCAGCATCCGCTGCAATGCTCCTCCGGGTGGTAGAGAGGAAGGAGGAGCTGGTTATGGTCCAGGAACCCTGGGTCCACCAAGGACGGGTTCATGGACTGACACTGAAGGGCTATAAGCTATTGTTTGCCAAAGGCACAGGTAATATTAGATCTTCTATCTTGGTTAAAATCTCTTTGCGTATCTTTATCCTATCTGATTTCAGTGATGGGGATATTGTAGCAGCTGCTCTGGAGACCCCGTCCGGTACGGTTTGGCTGGTCTCGAGCTATATGGCGCATGGTCACGAGGCCAGTCCACCAAATGGCAAGGTGCGTGGTATTGTGTCCAGGGCGATAAGCACGAGGACGCCTATAATAATAAGTGCTGACGCTAACTCACACCACACCTCCTGGGGTAGTAGCGATACTAACGAGCGGGGTGAGTGTCTCTTTGATTTCATATTAAATAATAATCTTGAAATTGTCAACAGGGGTTCAGAACCCACTTTTATTGTGTCTAACCGTAGAGAGGTTTTAGATGTAACATTGGTTAGTGCAGAGCACACCAATCTCCCTATCCGACCATCGCTATATTGACTTTAACATAGGGTTAGGTGAAAGTAGACTTAATCTTATAGTTAACAGGAAGAAGACTGACTGGGAGCTACAGAACAATGTACTCTGCAACTCCTTATCGACGACTCCAACTATTAGAAATATTGGGGACATTGACTCTGCTGTGGAGATTCTAAGTGAATCGTTTCGCTGTGCCACTAATGTGGCTTGCAAACCAATGGTTTGCAGGGGTAGAGCCAAACCACCATGGTGGAGCCCGGAAGTTGCACATTCATGAAAAGAATGTCGCAGGATATTCAACGAGGCTAAACGATCAGGCGACTGGTCGACATACAAAACCTCGTTGAATCGCTTTAAGAATCTTGTCAGAAGCGCAAAAAGGAGGTCTTGGAGGGCTTTCTGCAGTAATGTGGAGGGTTCATCTGAAACCAACAGGCTGCGTAAGATGCTATCAACCGCACCGGTTGTACCCAGCTACATACAGAAACCCTGTGGTAGCTGGACCATGTGTAGTCAAGAGTCGCTGAGCGTACTACTCGACACTCATTTTCCTGGCAGCCAGGCGGCACCTTTAACAGACACTGTCGATGGCAGCTTTACGACAGGGGCAGTCACAACTCCATTGAATATGGATAGGCTCCGCTGGGCTGTACACAGCTTCGATCCGTTCAAATCTCCGGGACCAGATGGAATAATTACAGCGTATCTACAGAGAAATGCGGACATTGTTCTACCTTGGCTCACGGTAATTTACAGTGAATGCCTTAGGAGGGCATATATACCTATATTTTGGCGCACGTGCAAGGTTGTCTTTATCCCGAAGGGGGGTAAGACGTCGCACAGCAAGCCTAGGGACTTCAGACCGATAAGTCTTACTTCTTTTTTACTCAAAACTTTAGAAAGGGTAATTGATATTCATCTGAGAATGACCATTCCGAATGAGCTTCTCTCTAAATCACAGCACGCCTACACTAAAGGCAAATCTTTGGAGATGGCACTACATTCTCTAGTGGGCCACATAGAAAAATCTCTTGAGTATAAGGAATTTACTATGGGGGCTTTTCTGGGCATAGAAGGTGCTTTCAACTATGTCAACCCCGACTCCATCATCAATGGGATGGTAGCAGTAGGGATTGATAACAATTTATGCCGGTTTGTTAGAAACTTACTAACTTTCAGGGTAGTCAGAGCCTCGATTGGGGATGTCACTGAATATAGGGCAGTCTATCGGGGCACTCCACAGGGAGGTGTTCTGTCACCTCCGTTGTGGAACCTGACCATTAATTCGCTTTTGCTAAGTCTAGAACGCAGACAGATTATGACTATCGCGTACGCGGATGACGTAGCGGTGGCGATATCGGGTAAGCACTTGGATACCATATCTCAGTGTATGGAGTCTGCGCTGACTCTGCTGAGTAGGTGGAGTGTCAGCTGTGGGCTCGGCATCAACCCAGCCAAGACTGAGTTGGTGCTCTTCACTAGGAGGTACAAGACCGATAGCTTTACACACCCAAAGCTTAACGGCACCTCCTTGAAACTTTGTAAAACCGCCAAGTACCTGGGTGTGATTATGGATAGTAAGCTATCATGGAATCAGAACATACAGACGAGAGCGGAAAAGGCCTTAGTGGCTATTTATACATGCAAAAGGGCAGTAGGCCTCAAATGGGGTATCAACCCTAAGGGGATCAATTGGATCCTTGAGGCTGTTATTAAACCGGTACTCTTTTACGGGGTGTTGGTATGGTGGAATGAGATGGACAAGCAGGCTCATCGCAGGACCTTTGAAAAAGTCTTTCGGGTCGTAGCGAGACTGATGACAGGCGCACTACGATCTACACCAACGGGAGCAATTTTTGCAATGCGAAATTGGCTCCCGGTTGACATTCTGGCCAGACAATTGGCTCTATTCTCTGCGGTCAGGTTGAATACGGTATGTCCATGGACTAGGACTGACTATGGGCATGCTAGGATTTTAAGAGAGCACTCGGAAATCCATGCCAACATTGACTATTGTGTACCATGACCCTTCTTTGGTGGACTTTTCCGTTCCATTGTCGTTGACAGGGAACAGGTGGACAGACTTTCCTTTCCCGAGGATTCAGTTAGAGTTTTCACTGACGGACCCAAAAGGTGAACAAGAACGGGCGGAGGCTTCTATGTGGAGAACTTCAATGTAAGATCTCCATTCCGGCTCCAAGACGGTTGTACTGTCTTTCAAGCCGAAATCTCTGCTATTACTCGGGCAGCGAGATGGCCAAGGTACTATAGGATATTGAATGATATCTTCATTGTTACCGATAGCAAAGCAGCCATCTCTGCTATTAGTGGTGTGTACAGTACATCTGTACAACTGTGGTCGAATGCCGACTGTCCATCAACGAGATAGCGAGACATTCGAGGGTGACACTGGTTTGGGTGCCGGGACATTCTGGATGTCCAGGCAACCATACTGCGGATGAGATTGCCAGACAGGGGACTGAATTGAACAGTTCAATGATCAGTCACTTTACTGGCATTCCATTATCGCGATGCAAGTTTCTGATTCAAAGCGAATCATACAAACTAGCCCAACTTAGGTGGGAAAGCGTGGCTAACTGTCTCGTGGCAAGGGCCACGTGGCCCCATTATGATTTGCGCAGAACACGCGACCTTCTCAAGTTTGACAAGGCGCGCATGCGTCAACTGGTGACTGTTCTGACAGGACACTGTAGCTTTGGGACTCATGCGAGAAGGATGGGTCTTACATACAACGACTATTGCAGAAGCTGCAATGATGAAGAGGAGGAGGAGGAGACTATCCTCCATCTTCTGTGTCAGTGTTCTGCCCTTGCAAATGTCAGGGCAGTGGCGCTGGGCTCCCGATTCCTGTCAAACTTAGACAGCCTGGCAAACATGGAGCTTTCAGGGGTATCATCCTTCGTCAGGGGTACAGGATGGTTTGAAACGGCGGAGGACATCTCTTAGGAGGTCCTCTGCTTAAGGGCATCAAAAAGCTACCGAATTGACGGACCCAAGTGGATTGTCCCGCTAGGGACAACGGCCCTTTAACCTAACCTAACCTGGTAAACATGAGAATTTACTGCACAGTATACCAAAGGGAAATGTCCCATTTAAAATGATTCATAGAGATCATTTTGGACTAGTGAAATTGAAAAATATGTACTACTACTATTTTCGTTCATACAGTAGACTTACATCAATAATATGGGGTATGGGAAGACACAAAGAATTTTCAGAATTTTATTGCAGATAATAATGTAAAACATATAAAGATTGTCTCATGATCACGACAGGCTAATGGTCAGGTGGAAATAGTGAACCATAGTCTTGCCAATGACAGCTAAATTGACTAATGCTGGGGCTACTACAGAGTTTGCATTGAATAAAACTATTCACCGAAGTACGAATACTACTGCCAGCGAGTTGATGTTTGGAGTACGGCAAAAAGGAAGTGTAACTATTTTTTTTGCGAAAAAGAGTAGAACAGAATATTTCATTCAAATTGAATTACATAATAACCACCTTGAGTATGTTAAAAGATTATTCCAAAGTATAAATACCCTTATAAAATTGTGAAAATACTTCTTACCGGCAGATACGTGTCCTGTTTATCAAAATAAATTAAAGATAAAAATGAGGATGATTGGCTTTAAAATATAACAATCAAAGTGTATCAACGGTATATATACAAAGGGTCAAGGACGGCTAAACAACTTTAATAAAGTAGAGATAATTGCAGAATTAAAAAAGCCTGAATTTATAATACTATTGAAGAACTCGAATACCAGTTGTTCAACTATGAATATTATGTAACGTTTTCAAATTCAACACGCACCGGTGGGCTAATAATCTATTTAAAAAAAATGGAATGTTGAGAAACTGTATGAAAAAGTAGCCGATCCAAAATATTTGATGTGTGCCTATAAGTCAAAAAATAAAAATACAAACTTAGTAATAGTAGCGGTTTATAGATCACCAAGCTATAGTGAAGTGGAATTTTGCAATGCATTCGAGGAAATAACAGAATTAATTACTGAAAAAAATCTCGAAATAATTATAGCTGGTGACTTCAACATAGACTGGAAGAAAAAGTATACGTTTAAAAATAGGATACAATCAACGTTGAATGATAATGCACTCAAGCAAATAGTTACTGAATACACGAGAGTGACAGAAAATACGAAAACGTTAATAGATTTTGTTAATTTTATCAACGGGCTTAAGTTCGAATCTGCAAGACTGCAGACGATTTTTTATTATTTTATTAATAAATGAATTTGTTCAAATTCTATTTTATTAATTTATATTAAGATTGGATTATTAAGAATATTTTCAATAATCATCAAACCAGCAGAACGGATCAGTACTGATTTCGAGGCCGCTACGCCATCTCATCAGCGTTCTTTGTTAAATTTTTCCACTGTTTCAAGTGGTGCTAGTTAGTAGGAATATCAACTATTGAACCAATGTTTTTAACGAAAATTTAATATGAGAAGTTCCCACATTCATATTTTTAAGTTATTACATTTTTGGTTAGTACGAAATTCCCCAACCCTGACGATTAATATTCCCAATATTCCATGTATCTCTTTCGCTTTTTCCAGAGCCATTGGCTGCTGATAGCTAAAGCTTCTTTGTTATGTATGTTCAAGTAATTGAATTTAGTTGTTAATTTACAATGAACAAGTGCGCATAAGTTAATAGATTTTGTTATAACAAATAACATGAATATCGTATCCAAAAACAACAACGAAAATAAAATTGCGGATCATGAAGCAATAGATATATATATAATAATAAAAAATAAAGATTATAACCAATAAAAAAAAAGTAATAGAAATATTTAATATAACAAAATTAAGTTTAATAGAGAAATAAGAAATATTATAAATCATTCCGAAAATAATAGCGTTAATAATATAACTTATAGTATCGATAATTGCATTGGAAATAGAACAAAAAAATTTACAATAAAAACAAACTATAAATGAACCAAATAGCACAAAAAATTGTTCAATAGGGACCTAATACAACTTTAAAAATATGCAATACTATATTGCAAAAACATTGAACACAAGTGAGGCTTGCAATAATTACAAACTAATAAGAAATAAATATGAAACAAAAATTAAAACTGAGAAAAACAAATTTGTTAATAGAAGTATTAGTGAAGCCAAAGACCAAAAGCAAATGTGGAGAAAAATAAAAGAATTAGTAATTAATAAAAAACAAAATGTGATACAATCTGTGATATTTAATCAATTAGAATATAAGGAAAACCATGTAATAGCCAATAAATTTAATAATTATTTTGTAGAGAGTATAAAGTCAATTAGAAATTCGATTGAGCAAGTGCAATACATAAACCAAATACCTGTGATAAATTCCATATTTAAAGTTCGTGCAATCAATCTTACAGAACTGAAAAATATATGTAAAAGTATTAAAAACAAACCTGACTTTAACAATGTATCAATAAAATTAATAATGGATAATTGGAACACCATAGGAAATATTTTGTAAAATATTACATATTAGTAAATCTTTTGAAGATGGAGAATTCCCAGAAAGTTGGAAAATGTAGCCAAAACAAAAAAGTGTGAAGCATTTAGGCCAATAAATACTTTAAAGACTTGTGAAAAAATTATCGAACAAGTCATGAACAGCAACTTGAAGAATACTTCGAGAAAAACAATATATTTTCAAAATACCAATCTGGATTTAGAAAAAACTTTTCATGTGAAACAACTTTAAATTATGTTATCTATAAATGGAAATATGTAAAAAATAACAAAAAAATTATGGCTATTTTTTTAGATTTCAAAAGAGCGTTTGAGACAATTGATCGTGACATTTTATTGCAAAAACTCTATAGTTACGGAATACGGGAAAATGAACTAAGATGGTTTAAATCATACTTAACCGATAGAAAACAAATGGTGAAAGTGAATAACGTAAGGTCGGAATATGCATATAATGACTATGGTATACCTCAAGGATCGATATTAGGAGCATTACTATTTATTATATATATATATATATATATATATATATATATATATATATATACATATATATATATATATATATATATATATATATATATATATATATATATATATATATCGTTTTATCTTAATTTAATTTTAGTTTATTCATTTTTAACCATTCATTAACATTATTTACATCATGTCGTAACATTGCTGATCTGTATCTTCCTCTGTAAATATTAGTGTATCATCAGCATATAATATTATTTCCCTTTTTTGAAGCACTTTTGGCATATCATTTATATACATATGTACATATAAACACACACACATATATATAATATATATATATATATATATATATATATATATATATATATATATATACCGATAGAAGGAATGCTTAGTACACTTAAGTGGCTCAATGTAAAACAAAGATTGAAAATGAACACATTAATTTTTATACAAAAAAATTAAAAATAGAAATGCCCCCAGTACCTAATTGAGCAACTAAGGTATGTAGGAGAGATACAACCATATCACCTGAGAAATGATAGCAACTTCAGACTACCAAGAACAACAACATCAATGCAGAGGTCTCTACTTCATAAAGGTTTACATCACTACAACATGCTTCCGGATGATATTAAAAATGCAACAAATATAAACGCATTTAGAAGCTAAACTGTATATTTTATTAAACGAAATGTACAACATTGAGAAAATTGAGATTTTATTTATTGTTGTAAAAATACCATAATTGTAAAATTAAAAGTATTTTAAATACTACTAAATAAAAAATAATAATAAAAAAAATCATGTAAAAACGTTATATTCGACCGGGTGGAATTTTAAATACCCTCCAAACATTTAGTAATTGAATTTAAAATGTTCAACTTGGTGGTACAGAGTTCCTTTATATAATATCGTACGTGAACGCCCACTAAAGGGGCGGGGTTCACATTGGCATTGCTAGACCGTCTGAGACTTCATCACTGATCAATAATATATTTACAATTCTCTTAGGAGGGTATAAAAACTGTATTTTGGCGGGGTCGCTCTGGCAAGGGCAGTGGGGGAAACATTCACCTTTGTTATAAAACTCTAAAAATTAATGCTTGGGATAATCATATACAAAATAAAATTTTTTATTTTTTTTATAGGGTCATTTACGGGGCAAAGGGGGGAAGGGGGTAGAGCAGAAACAGGCAGTCATAAAACTCTAAAAATAAATGCTTGGGATGATTATGTACAAAATTAAATTTTTTTTTTGGGTAGGGTCTTTTTGGAGACAAAGGGGGAGGAGGGGGATAGGGCAGAATTCGGCAGTCATAAAACTCTAAAAATAAATGCTTGCGATACTTGTATACAACATTAAAATTTATTTATTTTTTTGGTAGGGTCATTTAGGGGGTAAAGGGGGAGGAGGGGGTAGGGCAGGCTAGTACCAGGTTTCCTCTCAGCTTCGTCATTAAAGCTTAAAAATTTTAGTTTTAAGGAATGTAGGCTTAACTAAAACAATTTGTTAAATTTTTATGCTATTTTTGCATATAATAACGCCCACCTAAGTGGGCGGGGTCCAAAAATCATTTTATTTTATGACTCCAAGTTTAAGGCGTTGGACCGCATTTGACATAAAAATATATCATTTGCTTAACAAAATAACCAAAAAACTTTAAAAATTATGTTGTTTTTTCTGGGTTGGTTTAGTTCTTCTTAGGGGAACTTTTCTCCCTCTTGCCCGATTTAGCCCATCTCGGAACTTAATCTGCTCAAATTTCAAGAGTCGAGCTCTTTTCGTTTTGACTGAATCGTGATTTCCACAGACGGACGGACATGCTCAGATCGTCTTAGACTTCATCACTGACCAAGAATATACTCGTATATACTTTATGGGGTCTGAGATGGATATTTCGATACGTTACAAACGGAATGACAAAGTGAATATACCCTCCAAATTCTTTTTTGGAGGGTATAAAAAATACGTTTTGAAAAATGTTTATAAATGTCAAGTTAGTCAGACCCCATATCAGGGAGTATAGGAGGTGGCTAATGTTAAACCATGGTTAGGTTCATATAAGAGTACAGGTAAAAATTTCACGTCAGAATTGCTAAACTGTAGCAAATTCTACGTAAGATATGTCATTATATCCACTGCTAATACTTAGAATAAAATATCTACTTATGTAAAATAATACTTTGAATATAAGAAATATTTTAAGTAAGCAAGCTTGTAAATATACATTAATTTCTAATAATAAAAGTTAGTCCAAAGTATATCTATAACAAGTATATGCAAAAGCCCAGCTGACTAAATTTTTTTTAGTTTTTACCTGAACGTATGTCAAAATTTGTTCACTTTTGTAACGAGCCATATTTATTTATTCCGTTGAAAAAATAATTTTGTAAAATTGTGAATGTTTTTCAATGCTTTTTAATTCAAAAAAGTAGCAAAAAAGAATTGTTGTTGTAAAGATTTTTTTGAAAAAGAGTATTGTTTAAGAAAAGTAACAAAAAGAAATTGTTTTAAAAATTTCTATGCGAAAAGTATTTAAATTTTTGGAAATAATTGTGAACAAAATATCTACATATGTATATTACAGGGCACACTGATACAGGTAGGAGCGGTTTTACAAAAATAAAAACCTACATGTATTTTGTTTTTGTGAATTCTAATTCAAACGTCACAATTAATTGTGTAGAGCAAAGCAAAACGAAAAAGTAAAAAAACAAAATATACATGTTTGTTTTTACATTTGCTCTTAAGTTTTGTGTGTATGTAAATATATAAAGAAATTTTTAGGTTTGTATTAGAATTTCTCCCAAAAACAAAATAACCGTATGGGCTATCGCTCCTACCTGTATCAGTGTGCCCTGATATATTATAAAAGAAAATTTCTGACATAAGATTAGAATTTTACACAAACAAAATGTACAGTGGTTTTTGTAATTTTATGTTGTTGTACTCTTGCGACTACTTGATATAGATATACTTTGAGTTAGTCATTCTGAAGAAAACTAATAGATGGATGGACGGACATGCTCAGATCGTCTTAAGGCCTAATTCATAAAAAATATTTCATGCTTATAACCGTGTTATTTGACAATTATCCCATAGAAATATGTCAAATAGCGATGTTATAAGCATGAAATATTTTTTATGAATTAGGCCTTTAGAATATACATATATAATTTATGGGGTCTCAAATGGATATTTCGCTGCGTTACAAAAGGAATGACAAAGAGAATATGCCCTCCAATTCTTTTTGGGAGGGTATAAAAAAGAAGTTTTAATAAATATTCTTGTATAAATAAATAACTTTGTATAAATTTTATTGTATGTCTCTGTACCGAAGTCACGTGTCTTACCTCCCCTGACATACCTGAGGGATTTGGGAGGTGATAGGGTACTTACCGGGAGTCCGTATTTCCGACTTCTACTTATAAACCAACAATATGGAAAAATTAGAATTTAAACATATGTATATTTTTATTAAGCTTCTAATTGTGTATATATGTACATAGTTTAAAAATGCTGCAGTTTTTCAGATCGATTTGCGTGTGTGTATGCTAGTATTTACAAGTTATTTACAAATATAATTTATGTATTTTCAGTTTAAAAATCTCAAATTAATTTCTAACCTACGCCGTATAACATAATAATCATGTATTACTAAATAACAATATCACTATTAAGGCTAATGTTACAAGTTTTAGTTAATTTAGAAAAAATATATAAACGCTGTCTGGCATATGATTAGAACCGCTTAATTTTCAGATTTTTGCCGCCTGACAAAATTTGTATAGCATTGGAAAAGACGTTAAGTTTTTACAATTAACATTGTGTGCTAATTTGGTCAGTCCTTTAGTACATTACTAAATGTTTGATCGCCTAAAACATTTTTTGTTTTTATAACTTTCACAAAATTGTACTACGTTATGTTTTTATAGCCTTTATAAAGTGTTATATAAAATTTTCAATAAATTTAAAACAAAAAATATGTGTGAAAAATATAAATTGGTATATATACATATTTTTATTTTTTGAATAAGGGCGTTAGTCTTCTAAAGCTTTTTAAAATAAATCACATTAAATGTTTGTCCGTTAATAGTTACGATTGGAACGAATAATATCATTTTAAAGTTAATTATTTTATATTATAATAATCAGAAAAATTAATATTAAGTTCATTGACATTTTATAAATTTTAATAACTGATCTCTTGTATAAAAGTACTCTAAATGTACGGTTTCTTAACGAATTTTGAAGTGTCTTCAAATAATCTAAAGAAATCAGCTGTTTCGTTTCTGTTTAATTGAAAACCTGTATGTGAGTTTAGTTTTTACTTTTACGTTCTGTTCTGTACTCGTGAAATCTGCTGAAAATAGAATTCAATGTAACAACCAAATACATATGTATGTGTATGTATTTGTGTACTTTGAAATGAGAAAGTCGACTTGTTGAAAGGAGCTTGAAAATTTTGTTTTAATCAACTAGTTTATTAAACAGTGCTGTATTTTTTTTAATTTTCTGTTTTAATTATTAGTTTGATTATTTATTTTTTATTAAATAAAAGTGTTTGTTCACAATGTTTTTACTTTGAACACTATTTACTTTTTTACTATTTACTCTTACCTACCGAAAAGAGCGACACAGAACGGCAAGAGAAAGTAATGACTAATGAGACCTGTATCGTTAAGTTCTTTCTTCCTTTAATAAATTTCGGATTTCTATTATGCTGGTCAACTAAACAAACACATTGATGAAAGAGAAGACTTTACGGTATGTAGTTAACGCGACTGGAATTCGTCCTTTGAAATTACTTCTATAGTTTTCAATAACGATAAACATCAATTAGGAGTTTTCTTTTTATGAACCAAAAAATATTCACAATTTATTGCTCTGCTTTGAGGTGTAATTTACATTTTTTATTTATTTCGATATTTGGCTAACCGTCGGCTATCTTCTTCAGTATGCCTTTGACAAATATGTGACATATCCAAATAAATTAAAAAATACACTAAACTTCAAACCCCAATCAAAGCTATAAATTGCCATAAATAAAACAGTCAAAAAAATATATGTATGTATATACGTACAACCAAAGTATATCTATATCTATATAGATATACTTTGCGTACAACCTTTACGAAAAAATATTAAGTTATTTTTGTTTTTGAAAATGGGACGTTAAATAATTTTTCATGTTACTTTTGAAATCTTAACAAAATGGCCTTTTCAATGGTTTAAAATTTTTTTTCGGGACAAAAACACAATGACTCAATTCACAAGTCTCGCTTTATCATTGTATTTAAAAACACAATTTCTTAAAACAAAATCAAATTATGTGTAAACTATTTTTGTTTTGACACACTTTATTTGAAATTGTATTTTTAAATTTAGCTTCAAATGATACAAGAAGGATTGTGAATAAAATAAAAAAAATGGAATACGAGTATTGAAGTTAGAAAATTAGGTGGTTCTAATCATCTGATCGATAGTGTACGTTAATCTGTATTTATTTATGTTACATTAATTTTTATTTTTAATAATGGAAGATTTATATTATTGTCGAAAATCATTTTGTACGTATATGTACTAATATATTGTATTTAATATATTTATTGTAAATTTGCGTCAAAAGAGCTCAAATAAATTTAATTTTTTAAGCCAAAAAAGCATTAAGAATGTCAAAATGTACTATATACTTATATATGTATGTACATAAGCATTTTATTCTCGTTTTTTATTATTTAAAAGTTTGGAAGGACTTTCTGATTTGAAAATCTTAGGATCTTTCGTAGCAGCGTTAGGATAAATAGCAAATAAAGACAGTTGTATCGAACTCAAAACCAATAAGAACATGTTTTGATACTGCAAAGGAAATTCAAAGTAAATCATTTATCATTTTATTGCATTTTAATGTGTAGCTATGCATATTGTAAACTTACCACTAATGTTTCATTTCGGATTGAAATACCATAGACCGCCCAAGATGCTGCTACAATGGTACCAGAAAATATTATAGGAAATGGCAGACCTTCAGTACTTTTTTTTTCAATAATTTCTTTTAGACCCAATAGTGGCATGCCAACTAAAACTACCAAAATGGCGGTTATTAACATACCAAAGCGAAACTCTATTTTAGTTTGATCTTCGAAAATCGAATAGCCCAAGCAGACCATTGTAAAGGTAGCGGCCACTCCAATCTTTAACCATATTTTCGATTTAAACGGTGCTGACGCGTACCAATAGAATACTACAGTATATAGTACGTTAATAGCAAATCCAATCATATTAACTGTAATCGTGGCCTGATCGCCCATTAGAGTTCCCATTTTCATATTCAAAATTGTTCTGAAATCATAGCAAAAGAAAATATTTCTTTTTATTCCGTAGCTATTTGTTAATGTCACGTTAAGACAATATATTGTCCTTGTGGACAACAAATAACTACTTCTGAAATCCTGGGACAACTCTCTAAGGCATTTTAAATAGCAGGAGGTTATCAGAAATTGCCAATTGCTGGAGAGGTAGTCCCTTTTTGATATTGTCTTGACGTGGCGTTGAGAAGTAGTTAGAGTAAAGCGTTATGCCGGTTTCCTTAAGCAATAACAAAGAAAACGAAAATGTTTTGCGAAAACTATACAAATATGCAAGTATATAAACGAAAACTAAATTTTTTTTAGAAAATTGAAATAAAATTTTTAAAATTTATTAAGAAATAAATATTTTATAAATCATGGTAATACACAAAGTATATCTACCCTACAAGAAATAGGTGACCAAAACTAATACACACATACAATTTGTACTCAGGGCACACTGATACAGGTAGGAGCGATAGCCCATACGGTTATTTTGTTTTTGGGAGAAATTCTAATACAAACGTCAAAATTTCTTTACATATTTACATACATACAAAATTTAAAAGCAAATGTAGAAACAAACATGTATATTTTGTTTTTGTACTTTTTCGTTTTGCTTTGCTCTACACAATTAATTGTGACGTTTGAATTAGAATTCACAAAAACAAAATACATGTAGGTTTTTATTTTTGTAAAACCGCTCCTACCTGTATCAGTGTGCCCTGATTTGTACTAATGCATATGCAACAATTTTTCGTATTACCGAACATATGACTGTCACAACATAAAATTACAAAAACCACCGTACATTTTGTTTGTGTAAAATTAATATCTTATGTCAGAAATTTTCTTTTATTTTATTTTGTTTTGTTCACAATTATTTCCAAAAATTTAAATACTTTTCGCATAGAACTTTTTTAAAACAATTTCTTTTTGTTACTTTTCTTAAACAATACACTTTTTCACAAAAATCTTTTCCACAACAATTCTTTTTTGCTACTTTTGTTGAATTAATAATGTTTTTCACAATTTTACAAAATTATTTTTTCAACGAATAAACAAATATGGCTCGCTACAAAAGTAAACAAATTTTGACATACGTTCATGTAAAAACTGAAAAAAATTTTAGTCAGCTGGGCTCTTGCATATACTTGATATAGATATACTTTGGAATAAACAAATATGGCTCGCTACAAAAGTAAACAAATTTTGACATACGTTCATGTAAAAACTGAAAAATATTTTAGTCAACTGGGCTATACTTGATATAGATATACTTTGTGTACTTTTATATGTGACAGCGCATAGAGAAAGGGACCTAAGGGTAAAAAAAAATCAATTTTCACTTTTTTTTATGAGACCGATCCCATGCCCCAAAAGTGTTCCCTACCAGAGATATGCGCGTTTTATGAAGTGATGGTGCACCAAAGATACACGTATTTAAATCTTTAAAATGGCTCTCCTGAACAAAACCGGTTTTTACCCTTAGGTCCCTTTCTATTTTGCGTCACATATGTATATGTATGCATATGGAAAACGGTTGACCGTAAAAGTCATACCTGCAGTTTCACGATAATTTTAACCACATCGTAACTTTGAGTTACGATGCGGACTTTTAAAAAAAATACTCTTTTCGAATTTTTTTCGATTTTGAGCCAGTTAGTGGCGACCGACGTGGATTTTTTATGTTAAGAGCAGATTAGTTTGTGGAATCAATCAACAAAGTTGTTTACAATATAAAAAACGCTTTAAAATAATATTCCTTTTCTAAGATTTCTCAAAATCTACCGCTCCGAATCGGTTACAATTCACAGATATCTAAGTTTTGTAGAGCTCTTTGAAAAGTCGCTAGCTTGATTCGAATACTAATCGATTAGATATATAATTTCGAAGTTTATTAAAAAAATAATTTTTAAAAATTTTTCGTTCCCACGAACGTATCAAAAATCTTGGCGATCGACATGGTTTTTAAATGTCAAGAACGGGTTAGTTTTCGAAAGCTATCGGGAAAGCCGTTGAAAAGTTATTAAACCAGTTCTTTTGAAAATAATTCCTCCTTAGATTTTTTTGATGTTTCTCGATTTCCGGTTCCAATTCGCAGAAAATCTAAGTTTAAAAACGCAGTTGAAACGCCACTCGTACGCATGAACCAATTTTGACCTGGCTGTGGCAATCGACGTGGTTTTTGAATGTCAAAAGCTGATTAATTTTTGGAAGCGATCGGCAAAGCGGTTTAAAAGTTACTTTTGAAAAACAATTTTACTAGGTTTTCTGATATTTCTAAAAATCTATTGATCCGAACCAGTTGCGATTCATGGGAAATCTTAGTTTGAAAGAACCCTTTGAAACACTACTAGTTTGGTTCGATTCGGTTCAGCCGTTCAAAAGTTATAAGCGGGTCACATACTTACAAACGCACACAGATTCATACAGACAGAGTAGGCTTCTCAGAAGTGATCAGGAAAGCTTTCTAGGGACTCAAAACGTGAAAATTCAATTTTTTTTTCAAACTGGTTAAAACAAGTAACTTCCCACTTTTTTAAAATTTTAAATTTTCTTAGCGGGAAGTTAAAAAGCCGTGCCAAGTAAATAACAAATGGACATGACAGCAGCACAAAATCAACCGGTCCAGCAAAATATATTAAATATAAATTATTCATCATTACGGCGATATATATAATATAAGAACTATTATATAGTCAAAAGTCGGTTGCGAATTTAAAAGTGATTTTAGGCCGTGAAGCGAATAAGTTCCTCCGGAATTTAAGGTTAACCTAGGCAGAATTGATCACTAGATTAGCTATAATAAATAAGCTGACTAGTCACTTTGCACCACTCAGAAATAAAACATATGACCGTTGTCAATTTCACCAAAATATGTAAGTACTGGGCTTATTGAATGTTACTTGGAATTTATGCAGACAGTACAAGAAAAAAGCTGTGAATAGAAGAAATTCTAAATTTAGACAAAACTATATTAAAATGCATCAGAAAATGCAACAAAGGAAATGCGTGAGATTAATAGGGACGAACATGGCGGAGTGGTCAATACAGTAAAGTGGCAACAACGAAATATGATAAAAAAATATGACAAAGTGCATCAGCCAGAAAATTTCTTCGTGTATAATAAAGAATGTAAAGTGCGGAGTTAAAGGGCATTTTGTGGTAAAGGCCAAACAAAGTAACAACATACAACGAAATATGTGAATACAATACAGAAAAGTGATGGCGATGAAGACGAAGAAGAATATAGTTACGTAGGTACAATAAAAGATGCCAATAATTATGAAAACAAATAGTACGCTACTCTTAATATTGGGCAACATGAGTTCCGTGTGAAGTTAAATCAGGAGCTGATTGCAATGTGTTATCATTGAAGGAGGCTTAGCGAATTACGTCGTCTGGTCTGATAGCGTATAATGAAAACGTTATAAAAGTAATTGGGAGTGGAGATTAAGATGCCAAATGAAAGGCAAAATAAAATAGTAGTATTTAAAATTGTAAGACAATTTCCAGTCAATACTGTGGCATAAGGTTGCGAACAACTGCGCTTGGTAGAGCATTCTGATTGCGTGCAAGCTAAAAAACTAGGTTCTTGTAAAACATTCGAGTATCATATAAAAAATGCCAAATTTCGCATATTGCCTCCTAGATGAATTCTCTTAGCGTTGCAGGAAAAAGTAAAGACGCATTAAATAATATGGTACAAATGAAAGTTATCGTGGCCATAGCCATCGAGCCATTGCCAGCAGTAAGCCCGATGGTAATTGAGTGAAAAGGAGAGAAGATAGGAACGCATTCAAAATACATAAAGTATTGCCACATTTTTCTTTTAACACGAAAGAGGAAATTGCATCACAGGTAAGTGACTGCAAATAGTTTACTAAATTAAATTGCGAAAAGGGATTTCGGCAAATTAGTTAATGTCTCGTTCTCTAGAACACATTAGCAACTGTGAAGTTGCAATGGACGATATATTTGTATTTAGGTATTTATTGGATTATTTGCTGTACAACAAGAGTTAATTTTATATTTATAGTATAGAAACGGATTGCGTTAAAAAATAAAAAAACATTTGCAATTATTAAATTAGAAAATTGCACATAATATAATTTAAAAGAATTATCTAAACATTTTTATTTAAAAGAGTTAACTACTAAATTTTTTGAAACTATAAGCATTGTTGTTTAATTGCCGACATAGTGGAACATTATTTCAACGTCTAGCGCCATGTAGATAAAATTGCCATTCGGAGACTGGACAATAATGTCGAGGTATTATAATGCTTCGGTTTCGTGGCGATTGACAAAAACGTACCAGAGTGCGGATTTTTAGTAGGCTTTTGTAACATATTCCATAAAGGTTTTTAGAAACAGAGGAAACTTGATCAGATCTTTTCAAGTCCTTTTCGACTATTCGTAGAAAGCAGAGAAAAATTAAATAAAATTACTCATCGAGTAGTATCACCATTGAGTGGAATTGGATTCAATTTGAACAAATAAAAATGTGAATACAATAAGAGTTCTATTAAATTTTTCTGGCATGTATTCACTGAACACGGGTACATATAAAACAGATGGAAAAATATTGGAGATAAAATATTACGACATCCATAAAAACGACGAATGGATATACATAGTATAATATTGTCCGAATATTATTTACGTTAAAGGGAGAAACATTAATAACTGATAAATTGAGTAGACATCAAAGTTGATTAAAGTGAACCTAAACTTATCAAGAAATTTACAAAAATTTAAAAAAAATCGACTGACAACATCCGGGACTAAAAGTTTTTAAAGAGTATATAATGAAGGGTTGGTCATAGAAAACATTTCCCTTATCAAATTGAATTAAGATTCATAGGCTACTTGTTCGAAAATTTGTTTTTAAATCTCAGAAAGACATGATATATTGTTTGTTTGTTTGTTTGAATGAAATACTTTACAAAGTAAATTTGCAAAGTATTTGGTGCACAGATGCCGGCGGAGTGACTCAGACCATATGCCGGCGATGTTATTAACCCGTATTTTCTTCCGTTACTGTGACTGACTGTACACGACCTATGCCTTCTCATAGGAAGTAGCAACGTAGTTAACCACGGAATATTCCTCAGAAGAACTGTAAAACTATACAGTTATCTGAGGTGTTGAAATTAACTAGTGCGAGTGAGACGCAAAACTCTCGAAAGAGAGTAAACAATCAGTGGTCTGGCTGCACTTAAAAAATAATTGCCAACGAGGCTTGATGTTAACTGACTCAGAGCTGCTTTGCGACTGACATGATATATATTCCAAAGCACAAAGGAAAGTCAACATCAGTTTTATTCAACTTACACAGCAGAGCAGAACAGCTGTTTTCGAAAGACGCAACCCTTTCATCATCAGTGCTCATGTGTATTGTGTTTGTCACCACTTATTAGGTGGCTTAGTTGAATTTGATAACAGTTCCTATTTACACAAATTTTATTGTGAAAAAGAATCCGAGAACTGTATCAACCTGATGTTAACATGTTATTGTTATAATACCCGTGTTACCGTTTGATTATTTTTTTCCTTCATGTCCCATTTTTCTGAATTTTTTGTTCCATCATACCTAAGTCAAAACTTTTTTGGTTTGAATTTTATACTTAAGTACATGTGAACGTTTATCCAATTTTTTATTATTGGTAGCTCAAGCCATAGCTTAAATTTGTATATAGTAAGAATTTTAACGAACATTTATATTGCTATATTAAATTGAATTAAGATTCTATAGGCTAATTGTTCGAAATTTTAATTTAAATCTCAGAAAATAAATTCTAAAAAATTCTTACTACAAAAAAAAAAAAGCTTTAGCCCCACAAATCCGGCAATGACTCCAAATTAAAAATGAAGTCTTTCAAAATAATTTTTTTGGTCGTTAATTCCGATTCCACCGACAGACCCCCTCGCTTTCGCTATCTTCTGCCATTACCCTTTTAAAACAAACTTTACACAAATGCAACATACTTTTTACTTTTTATTTGTTACATTTTTTGCACTGTCTTTTATTTTATTTGTTTTATTTTACTTCTTATTAACCCTTAATAGCCTGATTTTTTCTTTTGACCCGAAAAAAATCAGTGTTATAAAACTTGCAATTCAAAACATATTTTACTCTACAACTTTCTTCGCAATTTCTATTTAACTGAAAAAGTAGGCTATTAAGGGTTAAAGTATCGCGATATAATATCATGAAAATGCTACACGTTCAACATTTATCACGCGATCCACGATCTGTATTTCATATTTTAGGCCATTCTGCGAAATGGATCGCGATCCATCAATACTGCATGCTACATGTGCAATAAATATCGCGTTCAATATATATTGAACGTGTAGCAGTGCCCTATGACAAAACAAAAACATACCCGAAAGAGTGCTATTATTTTATGATTTTTTTGTGTGCAACAACTTTTTTAAATTGGTCTAAAATATTATGACTTTATGACAATACAACTAAATAGCACATAGTGTGAATACCCCAAATGTTTTACATTTGGGGGATTCACTCTGTAGTCATAATATAATAGCACGAAAAATATGACTAGTGTTAACAACCCTTCATAACTTAGTATGCTTTTTCAAACACCGAACAGCTGATCCCATGATATGAGCTGAAAACATATTTTTTTGCGGCGGCATACGGAAAAACGTTCAGTGGCTGTATATATTTAGTTTTTGCGATTTAGTTCTCTTTTAATTTTTTTTCTATAAAAATGTGATTTAATGTACAGACATTTATGCTAGAGTTAATCACCCTTATCGTGGTTGGCGTTTTTCGCCATCAAATTCGACAATTTGCAATAGAATAAAGGAAAATTTAGCTTTTTGTCTTTAAGCTATTACAAATTGTCGAATTTGAAGGCGAAAAACGCCAAACACGATAAGGCTGAATGTCGACGTCGATGGCGTCAAATGTCAAAAAAAAGTTGAATCGTATGAAATTGTATGAGAGCAGTTAATCTCAACGCGTTGCAACGCCGTAAAAGTTCAATCTATTTCAACTTTTTCGGCGTTGAAACGCCGTCGACATTAACTCTAGCATTAGGTATGAATAATTTTTTTGCCGTTTTTTAGTCGTGAATCATATTTAAGTAACGGCGGCAAACATATATTCGTTCGACTCAGATCTCTAGATCTAGTTTATGGCAAAACAAAAACATACCTGAAAGAGGAAATTATTTCGACTTTTTTGTATGCAGCACAACACCAACTTTTTCAAACTGGTCTAAAATATTATGACAAAATAGCACACAGTGTGAATATATATGCTTAAATTTGTATGTACACGCAATGTACATACATATATTAGCTCTATTCGTTTACCCCAAAATTTGTGCAAATTTGTACTGGATTTTACTGAAATGTGTTCGTTTACACAAAAATTGTCAAAAGAGAGCATGAAATGAGAGCGTAAAATGACAGTTGCTGATTGAGAGCAAGGCAGATTTACCAGGTACTCTTACTAGTACAACAATGAAACAACACCAAAAACCACACGTATTTTGTTGGTAGAAAATGAAGAGCTAATGTCAAAATCAAGGAAGAAGAAGCGTCATTAACAAGGAAGATTTAAGAAAAAAAAAAAATTTATGTTGCTTGTATATAAACTTTTGACAGTAGCTCAACAAATTTCAATATACAGCTGCGGTACTGAGAGTACCTGGTAAATCTGCCTTGATTGAGAGCGTGCAAATTTTTACTGGCCAAATTTTTCCCAGTAAAATCCAGTAGAAAACAAAAAACATATGATTCAATAGCCAAAGATGAGTTTCGCTATTCTCGATGCAATAAATTTATCGGTTGAATCATCATCTGAAAGCGAACTGGAAATAATTATCCTTGAAAGGTAAAGAAATGAAAAGAGCATGCAATATCCAGTTTTTTTTTTGGCATTCGTGGCGAAATTTGTCGTTGTTTTATTTACACTAATGTTTTAGAGATGAAAGTCAATCAGCCCAATTATGAATAACAACTCCCCGGGAATTTTCTCTCTTTTCCCTTTTCCCTTATTCTAAATAGAATCTCCCCGGGAGATTTTTCCCTTCTCCCTTTTCCCTTATTCTAAATAAACTTCGAAAATGGGAGACTCTTCCCCGGGAAAAAAGTAGGTATTATGAATGTAAATTAAAGGGAGAATTTGATAATAAATTTAGAAAATAATTCCTTCAAAAAATTGCAAGGGAGTTGTGCTGAAAAAAATATTTTTCACTTTTTAAGTCAAAACAAAACAACTGAAAGCAAAACAGTTGACTGCGAAAATTCGAAATTCCCTTTCCCATAATACTGTTCTCCCCGTCTGTTTAGAATAAGGGAGTTTTATTCCCGGGAAAATGAATTCCCCGGGAACTCTTTTCCCCGGGAATATTTATAATTGGGGTGAATACGTTGTATTCGAGTACTTCTTACTGCCTATTATTCTGGGCACCGATTATCAAACATGATATATTGATATATATTATTAACAAGAAACAAAATAAGTCATGTACATAATAAACGAGTTTAAATTTTATACAGCAGTTCATTTAATAAATACATTTCGTAATGAATTGATAAAATACATTGCATCAAGTACCAAAAACATTTTATACTGGGCAGTCAAAACAAAACATATTTTACAACAGTAAGATATTTAGTTATCAGCTGTTTTGAATAACCTGCAAGTTTCTGCAATTTTTTCGTTCGCGTACTTTTTTGAGCAAGAGCCAGTCCTGAGAGTAAAATTTTCAAATTCAACAAAATTTACTCAACTACTGGAAAAGTAAACGAACAGACCTATTATATGGCTTGGGTCCGGCTTCGGTCTGCAACGAAAATGTCGATCCGTGTGCGTATTTTTATTATTATATATGACTAAGTATTTGTGTAAACATATCGTAGTAATTTCAGAAGTCGTTAAAAAATAAAATAAAAAAAGAACGATTAAAACCTATTTTGGCAAAAATTCTATTATTTATCTACAAAAAGTTACACTACTCAAACATAATAAGCGTTTTTTTTGAACTCGTTAAAATTTATTTTGTTTTAAGTACAATTAACAAATAAAAAATTTACAAATATTCCGTCGTGAGAATTTTATTTATGATGAGAGTGAAGAAATTGACAATATACTCTCAAAATCTACTGTGCCGTTGTTACTCAAAATCTACTGATGATTTGGTAAAGCACCAATGAAATGCGTATAGACTGCTTAACCATCAACAAATAACTTTCATTTATTGTGACGTCAAATAAAAAATTTCTTAAAAATATAAATACATATATAAAGTAAAAAATTCTGTTTAAGTATATACTAATGATCTACTATTTGTCATCTAAATTTACCTGATAAACCCGGTCTATGTCCATACTTTGGTTTAAGACACTACTAATAGGGACCATGTTTTACTAAATTCTAAGTATTTTCTATTGTACCTACTTTTATTTAAAATTGATCGTGGCTGGGGGGCCAAACCAAACTGTTATGGTCTGTGAAGGGAGAATATTATAAGTATATATGCTATTACTATACTATACTAGTATATTATTGTTAATTACTCAGGATTTTACTATGTAATACATTATAAATATATATGGCCTTGAAGGCTTTGTATTACATTGATGAAATAAATAATGAATATGAAGTATTTGCATATACATATATATTTCAGGTTCAAGGACAAAAATTTGTATCGATTTGCTTGATTGAAAATTTAGTTTGAATTAAATAAAAACAAAATTGTTTAAGGAATAATAATGATATATTTTCACTTCTTTTTTAAGTAGGTATCTTGAATAATAGTATTCATACTGCAGTTTTGAAATAAATATTCAAGGTGGTTTCCAAAGGCAAACTGTCTTTACATATTATATTTAAGCGAAAACATAAATTATAAAGCATATAAATTAAGAAACCAGCTTCAAATTGTATTTCAAAATTACATGAGAAAGCGGATTGTAATAATACAAACCACCATAAAAAATTATGCTTAAACTTGATGCATATTATCTATGATTTACCTATATTCTTTTATTAGAGTTAATCGAAATAGAATTAGGGTAGATATTTTTACATCAACCAAAATCTCTTCCTAAGGATCTTAGGAATCCTAAACTATCTTTCACGGATCGAATAGTTTTCTAGTTTAAATTATTAAGTTTCACCAACAAAATGTAAAAAAGTTCCCATGGTGCTATGGTAGGTAGTTGAAAGAAAATAGATCCGAAGTCTTTCCGGTAAAGCTGCTTGCCTTTGATGCAAAGTCATACGTACATACTAAGTTTGCATGCATGTGACAAACAATAAGATAGTGATGGGTACTCTAAAAAATCTATACAAATACAAAGTAATGCAGTTACACAACAATCTTAGTCACCTGGAAGTACTTATTTACATAAGTGTATAAAAATGAATTGTCTACATGCATACATACGTACATGTTGTTTTTTTAAGCTTCCACCGATACAAATACTTACAGAACAATTCCACCCAAAAATGGTTCCGGTGGATAAGGATCGCTTATGCCTATTTTCCGAATATCATTTAAAAGAACAATACCAGATAGGAATTGTAAGCAAGTAACGCTACCGGCAAATTTAGCTATTCCCTCGTTGTAAGGTTCCATTAAATCGAATAACGCATCCATTTCAGTAATAATAAATTTTTACTAAGAGCTTTTTTAACTCGGTAGTGGTTTGGTAATATATTTAAAACATACAGGCCAGTTTATCTCTATTGTTTTAAATAAATTTTCTAATCGGATTTTTAAAACTGAGCGCGTTCATACAAATAGTTAAAAAACTATTCCTGTGAATTGATTTCCTCCTAAATGGAAATTTTAATATAAAATAGAATGTATTTTATGAACACAATCGCCTGTGAACACAAGAATACGATATCAAAACATTCGGATTGAGTAAGCAGAGCCGTGATAACAGCCGCCGTCAAAATTTGTATGAAAACTGCGGTACAGTTGTGGCCAAGGCGAATTCATACCATCAAAACTATCGATAATACTATCGATGGTTTGCCAGCTCTACCGGGTCGGATCTTAAATACACCCCATATATTTAGTAAATCAAAACAATTTTTATTCTTATTAAAATTTACATTTTTATGGTATTTGCCTTAAGTAAACAAGAAACAAAATTTATTCCAATACGGTCGTTTCCAATTTGTTGCGAGGAGCATGACTGAGACACTTTTCCGTCAGTATAAAAACTTACGTATTAATGTTTTATATAACGTTCTTACTTGATTTTTTTTCTCACTTATTTTTATCATTGTGTAGCTGCAAAGCAGATTTGAGTCAGTTAATTCAAGCATCGTTGGCAGTTATTTTTTAATTGCAGTCAGACCACTGATCCTTTACTCTTTTTCGAGATTTTTGAGTAGGACTCGCACTGGAAATGTGTGTCACAGTAGCACTATGCTTTGCGAGCGCAAAAAACATTTTTTCGCAATATGAAAATATAGTGGATATATCCAAAATAAAACAATACAACACTGAATTTAAACTTATCATATTCAGTATAAATTCGACCACTAGCTTTTTATCAATTTATTAACTTTTTTGCTTCATTTCAATTACAAAAATGAATTTTATTTTACCTTGGAATTAGGTTGAAGTCTAATGATGATTTGGTGTAAGAACCAATGAAATGCAGGCACATAGACATCCTTGACCACATAACAAACAAAAAAGTGCAAAAAATCAAATTTTTTGCTACAATAAAACAATTTTCTTTATTTGAAAGAGTAAAACATAGTAGGGTACTTTTTACTTTGACCATGTGTATATAGTAACAGTTATATGTGTTAAAGTTGTTGACATTGCCTTAACATTCCAAGATACACCTTCTAATACATCTGACATATTAGGCGACTTTATTGATCAAGAAAACCTGACCATTCTCTCAATATAAATCAAATGTGATCAGCAATCCTAAAAATCTAATAATATCAGAATATAATCAGTTAAATAAATACATTCTTTTTATTATCTACACTGATTACATGCAGTTTGCATCCAAATGTAGGATTTTTTATGAACAGTTGTATATACATAGTACATATGCATTCATATTACTTGATTATTTATGCATATTACATACTACCATATATCTTTTTGTTATGCTACATGTATTGTACATCAATGTAAGAATAGGCATAACTTTTTACCATAAGATTACAACAAAGATGTTTTTGTTTCTGGTATAAATTCGTATTTACTTATGCATATTTATGTATATACATGTATAACATTTATTGACCTTCAAATTCAGTATTGGCATCGTTAGGTTCATTAGTCAAAACAGTTGTTGAATTGTAATGCTCCCCTAAACTATACATATGGCGATGGTATGTAATTATTAATGGAGTTCCACCGAATTCTGCTCCTTGAATAGTTGGAGAACCATCTGCTTGCAAAACTTCAATCGGCACCTTAAGTATAGAAGATAATGCCTTGAGTTCTATTTGTCCTCCCCATGAAGAAGTATGACGAATATCATCACAGTACTTTAGGAACTCTTCATCTGTCAGTAACTCTCCAGAATCTTGATGAGTCATATATGGGATTAAAGAATCTTTATTAGATTCTATATAGTTAGCTGTCTCATGCCGCAATTCCTTTGTGGTAAACGTGGGTAAGCCATTTTGAATAAGTTGATGGCGTATGGCATTATAAAGACAATCACCATCGGAAGGTACATTCAATGAAGATAACTGGCGTTCTTTTAATTTTAGTTGTAGTTTTCGGGCTTCTACGATTTTGGGAGCGTTCATTATATCTTCTGCAGAGGCTTTGATTTCGTCCTCCCTCTGCCGGGACTCAACAGCCTTTTTATTTCTACGTTTTTGTGCTTTTGATACACGATGTTGGAGCTGACTGCATTCACCGTGCTCTTTTAAATTGTGATTTTCATTTGCAGCTTGCTGAGAACTGTCGTTGTCTTCTGCTACTTTTATTTCATGTTGGTGTTTCTTTTCTAAATCAGCCTCCAACTTACTTATTTCATCTAAAGCTTCTTTGCGTTTCTTTTTATCAGATTTTGGAGCGTTTTTCTTTAGCTCTTGAATTTTTGCTTGTAAATCCCTGCGTTCTTTTCGATGGCGTGATTGTATGCTTTCAATTGAAACTTGCTCAAATTTGTTGCTGATTTCACTTTCTATTGACGCCTCCATTAGAATTCTATCTATCCACTTACATACGCATGTACCCTTGTGCTTATAATTTATGTCGGAAGAAGTTGTGTACCAAGGCAGTTTTACTTATTGTACCACCTTGTGTACTCCAATGTTCCAAGCTGCATACACCCTTGCCGTAGTTTCACTACAGTGCCACTTATTTTTTTCCTTTCATGCCAATCAATGTTGCCAGATATAGCGATTCCGCACCAATCGTGGGGATAAAAATTTGTTCTTGGCAATTTTGGATTCTTTTTTAAATGGCGATTGACGATTTACATACTTGGCGATGTATAAATTACTTGGCAAAATATTTGTCTATATTTCTATGATTGCAATAATATTTAATTATTATGTAGTAAGTATTTTTAGCGAACATTCATATTGCTATATTAAATTCAATTAAGATTTTATTAAGATTGTTCGAAATTTGTTTGTTTTAAATTCAGAAAGAAATGGGCCCCTATTATGAGTTGCATTCGATATTCGATAGCCAACGAAATTGTTGATCGAACGATTTGTCATTTGGTATTATGGCGTACATTCGTTGAAGTAAAACACTACTGTGAATTTTACTGATTAAATTTATTCATTTTTATTTATTTATTATTCATATTTATTTATTTTTAATTTTATTTTTTTAAATTTAAATTTTTTCATTTTATTTACTGCGTCGAAAGCAAAATTGTTTTCGATAAAATGTTCGATGCTCAACGAAATATTCGACAGAATTGCCAGTTCATAATACCAATTTGATAATTGATAATCGATATTCGATAGCCAACGAATATCGAATGCAACTCATAATAGGGGCCATGATGAATATTCCAAGGCACAAAGGAAAGTCAACATCAGTTTTTTAGTTATTCAATTTACACAGCAGAGCAGAACTGCTGTTTTCCGAACCCGCAACGCTTCCATCATCAGTGCTCATGTGTATTGTGTTTGTCACCCCTTATTAGGTGGCTTATGCCCAGTTTTTAACTTCAAAATTAAGTACTATTTAAACTTAAAGTGTATTTAAATACAAAATTTTGTTTTTCACTTCGAATTTAAATAAGATTTAAATAGCCCACATTGTACATTTAAATTCAATTTAAGTTTTTCATACAACCATGTGTTTTTCATTGTTTGTTTACATTCAACAACCTGAAAATTGGTACAGCAGCTGTTCATTGGAACAAAACTTCGGTAAAAAGGTTCTTGTATTGGATCATTTTCAGTATTTTTCTTACTATTTATTT
This sequence comes from Linnaemya tessellans, assembly GCA_951800035.1. Classification (NCBI taxonomy): domain Eukaryota; kingdom Metazoa; phylum Arthropoda; class Insecta; order Diptera; family Tachinidae; genus Linnaemya; species Linnaemya tessellans. Next base: position 79,906,693 of record OX637536.1, read on the forward strand.
GTGCTACCATACTTTTATCACAATTAAATACCAAAATTAATTTTAGACTGAAAAACTGAAAGTGTATTTAAACACAACTTAAGTTTATGGAAAAATTAACTAATTTTGTACTTAAATACGAAGTCAAAAACTGGGGGTTAGTTGATTATGATAACAGTTCTTATTTAAACAAATTTAATTAGGAAATTGAATACGAGAATTCTATCAACCTGATGTTAACACAATATTGTTTTAATACCCGTGTTACCGTTTGGTTACACTGCTCAGCAGCGAAATCCTCCTTTAGGGCACTGCTACACGTTCAATATATATTAAACGCGATCCAGTATCACGATATTTATTGAACGTTTAGCATGCAGTATTGATGGATCGCAATCCATATCGCAGAATAGCCTAAAATATGAAATCCAGATCGTGGATCGCGTAATAAATATTGAACGTGTAGCATTTTCATGTTATTATATCGCGATACGTTAACCCTTAATAGCCTACTGGTCCCGCTAGGAACCAACCAGGTATGTGATAAATTTATCAGGTAAATAGAAATTGCGAAGAAAGTTGTAGAGTAAAATATGTTTAGAATTGCAAGTTTTAAAACACTGATTTTTTTCCGTCCAAAAGAGAAAATGAGGCTATTAAGGGTTAATAAGAAGTGAAATAAAACAAATAAAATAAAAGACGCAGTGCAAAAAATTTAACAAATAAAGAGTAAAAAATTTTATTACATTTGTGTAAAGTTTGTTTTAAAAGGGTAATGGCAGAAGATAGCGAAAGCGAGTGGGTTCTGCCGCTGGAATCGGAATTAACGACCGAAAAAATTATTATGAAAGACTTCATTTTTAATTTGGAGACATTGCCGGATTTGTGGGACTCGTCGGCTAAATTTTTTTTTGGTTTTCTCGCGACGTTTTTTTAATAAATGATCCGCACAGCACAAAAATAACGTACATACTGACGCGATAAATATTGAATATGTAGCATACGCTCGTGGTCCATCAATCCCTTAAAATGGATCGCGATCCAAATATTACAATATATATTGAACGTGTAGCAGTGCCCTTAAATAAAACTATGTGGACTATATGGATTTTGATGCACTGAGCTCAAATCCGTTTTCGGGTTTTTTCCATCAGGTCGGAATTTTTTTTTATAGGCGTGGCAAATTTCCCCCCTAAGTTAGTCAGGTACGGAGACATATTTCACTCTAATTCAAAAACGAGTCATCCGATTTTTAAAAGTAAAACACCAAAAGATGCGTAACAAAATTGCATTTATTTTGGCCGAACATAATTTTTCTCTATCTCTTATCGTTTTGAAATTATTCAGAAATTAATGGAGAGAAAAATTGTTTTTCGTGCTAAATTCGTAATTTTTTTCAGTTTGAAAATGGAATTAAAAAAAATTAAGGCATATGTTGTAATAGCTGTGCAAAATCTTTAAGAGGTTTGTTAAAAGGAAGTCATAAGTCTTTGCCGTTTATGAAGCCATCTATTTGGGGTGAACCACAAAATCATACTTTTGCCTGACTAAAATGCGTGGGTTTACGAAAAAAAAAAAAATAAAGTTATATATCCAAATACTTCATGCGTCAAACGACCAGTTTACCAGGTTTACAATTAAATATGTATCTCCATTGCCTCCTACAAACGACGAAGAAGATGGCATTTCTGCAACAACTCAATCCAGTTGCGCCACCATGGGTGTTTCTTCGCATTCAGTGGGATGTCCAACGAGTAAACCTTATTTTCCGAATCAAACTGATATGAATAACTTAGTTCGTGAATTAGGGCTCTCACAAACAAGTCTGAGCTTATTGGATCCAAATTAAAACAATGGAATTTGGTGCAAAAGGACTTGAAAGTCTCGTACTTTCGAAATAGAGAACAAGCTTTTTTGAGTTATTTCAGCAGAGAGGGAGATTTGGTATTTTGTGATAATGCTGATGGACTTTAGGGACAACTGTGTTTCAGAGATAAATCTGAGGATTGGCGGCTTTTTATTGACTCATCCAAGACAAGTTTGAAAGCCGTTTTACTTCACAATGGCAACAAATTTCCATCGGTCCCACTCGCGTATGCAAGAAATATGAAAGAAAGCTATTGTAGCATGAAGATGATACCACAAAAAATTAAATATTCACATTACTTATGGAACGTATGTGCAGATTTGAAAGTCGTAGCAATGTTAAAAGGATTGCAAAGTGGATATACTAAGTTTTGTTGCTTTTTATGTGAACGGGATAGCCGCACGGAAGAAAAACACTACAATGTTAAAATTTGACCGAAAAGAGTAAACTTTATTCCAGGAGAAAAAAATGTAACAGAAAAACCTTTAATTCAAAAAGAAAAAATTCTTCTGCCTCCTCTTAATATAAAGCTATGCCTAATGAAAAAAATTTTCAAATCAATGAACAAGAACGGTGAAGGCTTTCTATACATTAATAGAAAATTTCCTAGAATCAGCCATGCAAAAGTAAACAGAAAAGCTGAAAACTACCATGAAATCATCGAAGAACTACTTTCTACCTACAAAGCTCTAAAGTGTAATATGTCCCTTAAAATTCATTTTTTGAACTCGCATCTAGATTTTTTTCCGGATAGTCATGGTGCTGTATCAGACGAACATGGTGAAAGGTTCCATCAAGATATGTTACATATAGAGAAGCGTTGTAATGGAAACCTATCGGAAGGGATAGAAAACTAAAGCTGAACTCCGCATTGCACGAAAAACTATTTTTTCTCCATTAATTTCTGAATAATTCCAAAACTATAAGAGATAGAGAAAATTACTCGCTTTCGAGTTAGGGTGAAATATGTCTCCATACCTGACTAATTTAGGGGGGAACATTTGCCATGCCTATAAAAAAAAATCCCGACCTGAAGCAAAAAACCGAAAACGGATTTGAACTCAGCGCATCAAAATCCATATAATTTTATTTAAAAGAGAGACAAAAAATTATTTTTTGCAGAGCAGTTTTATTTTTTGAATTATTATTTCTTGTACTCTATAATATATAGAGTCTATATAAATTGTTGAGATACATATATAGAATAATAACCAAAATTGGTAGAGGAAAGAGACTTAATTCTACAGAAAATATTATGAAAGTTGCAGAAATTGCAAAAATTTAAGTAGAATTCGAAAAACTCTTATGAGTCTCTTTAAGAATCCCTAAAAATATGGAAAGGAAGACTGAAAGCCGCATCTGCTAGAGAAAAAAGGCGATATTGATAGCAGCTTCGAATTCCAACTTAAGTGCCAGGAAAATCGCGGAAAAGGCAGATGTAAAAACTCACGTTCGCAATGAACAAAAAATATTACAGAAATCTATTTTATTTCAAAGTCTAAGGAAAATTTCCTTACAGACTGTAAGAAGCAGAAGTTGACGGATCAGTATTTATTGACACAGACAACTTGTTAATGCAAAGATTTTTAGTAGGGGCAGTCTTATCTCAAAAAATACTTCGTAAAAAACTACAGCGCAATTTACCTCTTACAACCAAGATTAAAGCGGATCGAATGGAGTTTGCTGAATATCTATTGCAGTGGAAGAAAATATGGCGTCACATACTGTTTACTGACGAAAAGAAATTCAGCCTGGATGGACCAGATGGTTGGTGTTATTACTATCATGATTTGCGTAAGGATGAATAAATTTTAAGTAGACGTCAACACGGTGGAGGAAGTACATATAATGATATGGTATGGAAATGGTTACTACGGAAATACTGTTAACTTAATTGGCAACGAAGTTGTTCAACGTTGTCCTAGTATTGTGAAAAATCCCATGATCTTTCGACAGGACAATGCAGCTGTTCACAATGCGAGAATTGTACGAAACCTTTTTCAAAAACATAATGTTAAAGTTTAAATATCATCGAAAACTATTGGGGGCAATTGGGAAGAGAGGAAGTATGAAAGTGTACAACAGTTGAAAAAAACCATACTGACTGAATTGGACAAATTACCTCAAAAATACAGTAAAAAAATATTTAAATCTCTTCCCAAAAGAATGATCGACGTCATAAAAAAAAGAGGAGCCCCAACTAAATATTTAAATTTCCTTTACTTTTTTAATTTATAACTAGATATTTTTAAAAATTAAAACAATATTCTATGTTTTTGTCGCAGAGATTTGAAGCTTTGTTTGGTTTTTATCATATTCATTTGCAAATATTTTTCAATTTCACATGAAATCAATAATATACTGAACTAATATTAATTTTTGAAAAGAAAGAAATAATTTTAATTCAGCTGTGCCGAATCTTAAATACCCTTTACAGATGTATTTCTTTTGTCTCTCTTTCTTTCTAAAACAGAAAGTAGGTTTAATTAAAAAAAAAACAAAATGTTTTTATCAGTTACTTAAATATTTAAGGAAACGTTTAAATTTTTCGGCTACAAAGCTATATGTTTGGCTCTACTTGTTTCTAATACTTCTGGAACGTCTTTCAAAAGAACTAAATGTGTTTAATTTACAAACAAAAAGAAAAAATCCGTTTCATGTACCACAAATTGTTCTAATTGTCCAACCCTAGAACCGACTTTTAGATTTTTTTCGCTATTAATACCAATTTACTTCTTCCTGACATATAAAGTAGGTATAAGTTATCATAAAAATCAAAAATATCAAATTATATGGTTACTTTTGTTTTAAAGAATTTCGATATTCCAACCCTGAAATTGAATTTTTAATTTTTTTGGTTTTTAATACCAATTTAACTCTTCCCGAAGTATAAAAAAGATTTCAAAATTAGGAACTTATATGGCTACTTTTATGTAATAAAAATTTCGATTTTCCAACCCTGGAACCGAATTTTTAATTTAAAAAAATTTTTAATACCAAGTTAATTCTTATCGAAGTATAAAATTCAATTCACTGAAAAACCCAAAATTAGGAACTTATATGGTTACTTTATGAACCAAAAAATTTCGATTTTCCAACTCTGGAACTGAATTTAAAATTTTTTAATACCATTATTATTTCTTTCTGAAATATAAAACAGATTTAATTTACGAAAAATATAAACAAAATTTGGAATATACATATGTGGGTACTTTTATATACAAAAACTATTTTGATTTTCCAACTATGGAAGCGAGTTTTTATATTTTTACCAATGCAATTCTTAGTGAGGTGTAACATAGTTTTACTTGACAAAAAATTAAAAATTTTAACCTTTTTGGTCACTTTCATGTACCACAAAATATTTCATTTGTCCAACACTGGAATCCAAATTTTGATTTTTTTAAGATTTTAATACCAATTTTGTTTTTCCTGAAATATAAAATAGTTTTAATTGACAAAAATAACAACATCAATTGTTATTTTGGTTACTTTTAGGTTTAAAAGAATTTCCCAACACTGCAAGCGTTTTTTTTTTGCTTTGTTTTTTACCAATGCAACTCTTCATGAGGTATAAAGTGGTTTCATTTAAGAAAAACTTAAAATTTTTAACCATTTTGGTCACTTTCACGTACTACAAAATATTGCAGTTGTCCAAACCTGGAATCGATATTTAGATTTTTTTAAATTACTTTAACACGATAACAATTTTGCTTTTCCTATAATATAAAATAGTTTTAATTAGCAAAAAACAACACTAGTTGCCTTTTTGGTTTCTTTTATGTATAAAAAAATATCGATTTCCCACCCCTGCAAACGAAATTTTTAATATATTTTTTTTGTTTTTTTTTCCCCCAATGCAACCCTTAATGAGGTATAAAATAGTTTTAATTGACAAAAAAATTTAAATTTGTAACCTTTTGGGTAAATTTCATGTGCCACAAAATATTTCATTTGTCCAACACTGGAAACGAAATTTTGATTTTTTAAGATTTAAAACCAATTTTGTTCTTCATGAACTATAAAATAGTTTCAATTAGCAGAAACTACAACGTCAATTACCTTTTTGGTCACTTTTATATTTGAAAAAAATTAAATTTCCCAACTTCACTTCACTTTTTTGTGAAGGGTATAAAAAATAAAGTTCGGTATTTGTGCTATATTTTATTCTCGAACTGTATGGTTTATCAAAATCAAAATGTGAAAAGTATAAAATACTTGCTGCTAATCACACATCAATTAATACGTACGGTGAAGAAGTTCAATTGCTATCTTTTGCTCTTCGTGGAAGTTTTCAATAGAAGTGTGTGGTTGCTGAAGATTCTCATCCTATATTCTGAGCTGATTTCTTAAAGAATTTTGGTCTTATTGTTGACATTAAACACGCTCAACTTATTAATTCAACACCCTGTTTAACTACAAAAGGAAAATTAGGTTATATTTAAAATTACATCGAAATAAAAACAGTGCTTAACTCTAGCCCATATCATGAGCTGTTGGAAAAAAACGCACAGAATATAAAGAGAAGGTAGTTCAGTTACTGCAAAAGCACGACGCCTTCCTCCGGATAAGCTAGAAATAGCATTATGGTTGAACAAAGAATATGCAAACCGTGTAAAAGTTCTTGGTCAAGTTCAATGCATTTAGCTCTCAAGAAAAATGGACAATGGCGTTCTTGTGAGGATTGCCGTAAATTAAACAAGCTTAGGACCCCCCGATAAGTATATTCTACACACCCATGATTTTACCCACGGTCTTTATGGTAAGCGTATATTTTCAACTCCGGAGCATATATCAAATATCAGTTACTGAAAATTGTATTCCAAAAACGGTTATTATAACTCCTTTCGGACTTGTCAAATTTCAGAATATGACTTTTGGGTTCTGCAATGCTGGACAATCTTTCCAGCGATTTATTCATGAAGTAATTCATGAGCTTGATTTTATTTATGATATCTTAATTGCTTCTGAAAATGAAGAACTACATTTTCAACATTTTCGTCAAGTATTCCAACGTATTCAAGGTCATAGGGTGGTTATCAATATTGACAAGTGCATTTTCGGTCAACCTGCTGTCAACTTTCTTGGTCACAGTGCTGAGAAGTGTGGTATTAAGCCCCTTTCTGAAAAAATTCTTCAATACTCAAATTTCCTAAACCTAAAACAGTAAGAGGTTCGCCGATTCGTTGCTATGGCAAATTTTTATAGAGGGTTTGTACCAAATGCAGAAAGTACTAAACTTTTTTCCCTCATGCCCAACTTAGCCCATTTCTGAACTTAACTTGTGCTATCCTTCATGATATATTTGTACCAAATTTCAAGAGTATAGCTCTTTTCGTTTGGACTGAATCGTGATTTCCACAGACGGACGGACGGGCAGACATGCTCAGATCGTTTTAGATTTCATCACTGATCAAGAATATATATACTTTATGGGGTCTCAGATGGACATTTCGCTGCGTTACAAACGGAATGACAAAGTGAATATACCCTCCATATATTTTTTTTGGAGGGTATATTAATTAAAAATTTTTTTTTTTATCTTGGACCAGCATTCAGGGGATGGCCCCTATATATGCAATGTATTGGCAGCGACTGACACTATCATGTACTAAAAGCAGAGTAACAGCACCCACCTTCGTCGGCCCGGTAGCAAAAATTAGCCGGCGAAGTAAAAGATTGAAAGATTACTATGATCTATAAGCAGAGTCTGTTTCCGCAAGTTGTGCAGAAGGGGGCTTCGACATTTCAACAATCTAAAATTCAAATGTCAATCAAGATGAAACAATATTAAAATAGAACTAAATTGGTATGTAAGTATTTTTTTGCTGTATTAAATTTAATTAAGATTTATAGGCTTATTTATTATTTTATTACTTATTTATTTATTTTCATTTCCTGTACAACAAGATTTACTCTTATATTTAGAGTACAGGAACATTTTATGATTAATCAATAATACAAAGTTATTAAGCAGAAAATAATATATACCTATATAACAATGCTTTGCGGAAAAAAAAGTAAAAACGTTATATTCGGCCGCGTCGAATCTTAAATACCCTCCAAATATTTAGTAAGTAAATTTAAAATGTTTAACTTGGTCGAACAGAGTTGCTTTATATAATATCGTACGTCAACGCCCACTAAAGGGGGCGGGTTCAAAAATAGACAATATCATGTTTTCCACAGACGAGCGTATGGACATTGCTAGACCGTCTTAGACTTCATCACAGATCAAGAATATATATTATATATGGGGTCCAATTCTCTTTGAAGGGTATTAAAATTGTATTTGGTAGGAGTCTCTCTGGCAAGCCCCGTGGGGGAGACATTTCACCTATGCCATAAAACTGTAAAATCATATACAAAATTTAAAAAAATATTTATTTTGATAGGAGGGGGTAGGTCAGAGTTGTACCAGGTTACGCCTCAGCTTCGTCATTAAAGCTTCAAAATTTTATTTTTTAAGGAATGTAGGCTTAAGTAAAACAATTTGTTAAATTTTTATGCTATTTTTGCATATAACGCCCACTAAAGTGGGCGGGGTTAAAAAAAAATTAATTTTGTGGGTCCAAGTTTGAGGCGTTGGACCGTATTTGACATAAAAATATATCATTTGCTTAACAAAATAACCAAAAAACTTTAAAAATTATGTTGTTTTTTCTGGGTTGGTTTAGTTCTTCTTAGGGGAACTTTTTTCCCTGTTGCCCGATTTGGCCCATCTCCGAACTCAACCATATTTATACCAAATTTCAAGAGTCTAGGTCTTTTCGTTTGGAATGAAACGTAATTTCCACAGACGGACGGACGGACGGACATGCTCAGATCGTCGTAGATTTCACCACTGATCAAGAATATTCATACTTTATGAGGTCTCAGATGGATATTTCGCTGCGTTACAAATGAAATGACAAAGTGAGTATACCCTCCATATTCTTTTTTGGAAGGTATAAAAACAGGGTAAATATTGAAACATTTTTATTGCTTAAGCCTATAAAAAGCTGAGATGTTCTCTGATTTTGCAGAGGTCTCCCCAACAGCCCTTTCCGGAATGACTCTGTCAAAATAGAGATTTAAAATTGTGTACAGAGATGTCGTAAAATAACTCTGTTTCAGCAGGTTAAACATTTTAAATTTATTTACTAAATATTTGGAGGGTATTTAATATTTAATATTACCCGTTCCAATATGTCGTTTTTACTTGTTTTTTTTAACGTTTTATTTTTCATTGAAATGCGCATTATATGTATATGATTTATATTCTTTGGTACGCCTATACGACTGCATTTCATTGGTTCTGACGCCAAATCCCCCAAAACAATTATGTCTGTGGATTATTACTAAAATTGATCTTAACAACATTCAATACTCGATATAAATTTATATTTATAAATCATATATTTCAGTTTTTTGGACTGCATCCATATGAACTCATATTTTAGCTATGGTAAAGAATATTAGGTTCGGTTATATTATGGTTTTTATATATGAGTTTTTATTTATTTCAGTAGTTTTAACACTTAAAACTCCTTTTTTGCAATAAAATCAAACAGAGCAAACAGGTACATCCATACATAAGCAAACTACAAATGATAAATATAAAATCCATATAATTACAACGAATAAACACAAAAAATTGCATATCCCCTAGAAATTGTTTTCAAAATCAGTTCTAATAAAACATTTTCTAGAACCAGTTGTACTATAAACGCTTTTACTAAAAATCCTCTTTTTTTCCATAAAAATATATTAACAAGTAAAAGCGTTATATTCGACCGGGTCGAATCTTAAATACAATCCAAATATTTAGTAAATAAAAACTCTATTTTGATTCTTATTAAAAGTTACATTTTTACATTATTTGGCTTAAGTGACCAACAAAAATTTTATTTTAATACGATCGTTTCCAATGTGTTGGTAGGAGCACGACGCCAAAGACCGAGACACATAGAATCCGTCATACGTTATACGTCGCCTTTTTCAACTGACATGAAAGTACTGACGGCAAAGGCTGGCACAATGAGTACTTTGTTGACGGATATTAAATCAATTGTATGTTACCCATTTTATTTATTTATGTTAAATTTATATATTTTATAAATTTTTTTGTATATTATAATATACAAAAACATTTGTAGTTTTTTGTATATTATAATATTAAATAATTATTTAATATTTTCCTGAACACACAATACAAAAAAATTTATTAAAACAATTTGAAAAACTCATCGATTTCTGTCAAAGTATTCAACGTACGTCAAAAGTTAAAAGTTGGCCAACTTTCGTACTTTGCTTTCACGCAGGAGTACTGGATGTGACAACACGCATAAGAAAGCATGTATTTCAAATCAGCTGTCAGTTGAAAAAGGCGACGTATAACGTATGACGGATTCTATGTGTCTCGGAGACACATTTCCGTCAGCGTAAAAACTGAAGTATTAATATTTTATATCAATGTGCAAAATAGGGACTGAGATAAGTAAAAACTGTTTAATCTGCTGGCTTACAGCTCCTTTAAGACATTTCTGTGTCCAATTTTAAAACTCTATTGAGGGTCACTACGAGAAAGGCCGTGGGGGAGATATATCACATAAATCGTAAAAATTTAAAAATTAAATTTTGTCGGTAGTTAAGTGTAGAAGTGTCATTTACGTGGTGGAGGGGTAGGGCAGAGTAATATCAGAGAATATATTACCTTCGTCGTAAAAGCTTATAAATTAAATATTTACACTATTTTTTCATAGAATATATTTGATACTACGACGCCCGCTAAAGGGGGTGGGGTCAGAAAATAGACCATATAGTGTTTCCTACAGACGGACGTATATGGGCTGCTATATGGGCTTAGACTTCGGCACAGACCAATAATATTATACTTTATGGGGTCCAATTCTTTTTGGAGGGAATTAAAACTGTATTTTGTCGAGGGCCGTGGGGGAGACTTTTCACCTTTGCAAAGAAATATTTTTTATGGGGTCATTTGGGGTGCAAAGAGGTAGAAGGGGGTTAGGGCAGAGGAGGAACAGGTTACGTCTCTGCTTCGTCATAAGCTTAAAAATGTTATTTTTAAAGAATGTAGGCTTAAGCAATACAATTTGTTAAATTTTTAAGCTATTTTGCATATAATATCACCTACTAAAGGGGTCGGGGTCCAAAAATTGTTATTTTGGATTTTATCGCTCCAAGTTTAATGCGTTGAACCTTCTTTGAAATAAAAATATATCATTTGCTTAACAAAATTAAAAAAAAAATTTTAAATTATGTTGTTTTTTTAGAAGTTGTTCTTAGGGGAACTTCCTTCCCTGTTGCCGGATTTGGCGCATTTACGAACTTGACCTGTGCTACCCTTCAAGATATATTTATACCAAATTTCAAGAGTCTAGCTCTTTTCGTTTGGACTGATTCGTGATTTCCACAGACGGACGGACATGCTCAGATCGTCTTAGATTTCATCACTGATCAAGAATATATATACTTTATGGGGTCGCAGATAGATATTTCGCTGCATTACAAACGGAATGACAAAGTGAATATACCCTCCAATTGTTTAAAGGGTATAAAAATGTATGTGCCTCAGTGTTTTGTATTCATTCACCTATTCAAATTGAAAGCATGGGGGAGACTTAAACTTATGTTGATTTCTTTTCTAAAACATAATGCAAAATTTTTTTGCACTTTTCAATGGAAAATGGTAACGTTATGGCATTTATTGGAAATTGATCTACCATCTGATATGAAGATGTGTTTTATTGTAAAATTGCTCCTAATTGTGGTTTTTTGAAATAATAAGTGACAAAATGTTACATATTTTCCAGAAAAGAAATCGCCATTAATTTGTCCCTTAGAAAGAAATAAGGGGATTGAGATTTGTAAAAACTGTTCTGATTCCCTAAGAGATTTTTCTGTATTTTTACGAACACATTTTCTGTGTCTTTGACTAAAAAATAAAAACTTTTTTTTTATATTTTGAGAAAATTACTATATTTTTCCCCGTACTGATCTATAAGCAGAGTCCGTTTTTCGCAAGTAGTGCAGAAGGGGGCTTCAACATTTTCACAATTGAAAAATTTTCGAAAGTGCACAATATCCACGTTGAAATTTTCCTATTATTGCTATTATTGCTATTCTCGATGTATAGTACAAAATATTTCACTGCAACTGAAATTTTTTATGAAATGCTTCATAACAAAGTACATACACACATACATATATATGTAATTACCTGATTAAATTAAAGTTTTTTATTCATTTGCACAATTGTAGAGTTTTTTTTCAGATATTATATGATGCAACAACAACTAGAAAAAGACAACAAAATTTTGTGTTTCAAATTTTTTACAGTTCCTTAAAATATATTGTTCTTTGAATTTTTATAAGTACATCCAAAAAATTTAAAAGTTTCTTTTATATTTATTTAAAAAATTTTCTTTCTTCTTTGTAAAATTCAAACTAATTTGAGACAAAAAGAATCATTATTCTTTGGAAAAGAAAAAACAACTATTTTTGAAATAAAAGCATATATTTTGTTTGAACAATGCTTCGATAAAAAGTTTACATTCTTATGCACATATGCATTAATAATATAAAAAACATTCTTATATTAATAATTAATGCAGTATTTTAATGTCTAAAACGTAATGTTTATGTTTCAGGATTGTTTTTATACCCCCCAAAAAAGAATTGTAGGGTGTATTATCTTTGTCATTCCGTTTGTGACGCTGCGAAATATCCGTCTGTGGAAATCACGATACAGTCCAAACGAAAAGAGGCAGACTCCTGAAACTTGGTATAAATATATTTTGAAGGATAGCACACGTCAAGTTCGTAAATGGGCTGAATCGGGCCGGAGGGAAAAAAATTTCCCTAAGAAGAACTAAACCAACCTCTAAAAGACAACATATTTTTATGTCAAAGAAGGTACAGCGCGTACCTTAAATAAAATAAAAAAAAATAATTTTTGGACCTCGACCGCTTTAGTAGGCGTTATTTTATGCAAAAATAGTTTACAAATTTAAAAAATTGTTTTACTTAAGCCTACAATCCTTAAAAATAATTTTTTTTTATCTTTAATGACGAAGCTGAGACGTAACCTGGTAGCTTTTAATGTCTTTCCAAAATTATAATGCAAAAAATTACTGAAGTACTAACAGCACTAAGCGAGCTTTTTATACACTTTAAAAATTGTCAGTCACCTACAGATTTTTAAATCTTTAAGTCTGAGTCTCAAAAAATTGGTATAAAATCTTTTATTACTGAGTCGTGTAAACACAGAATATAACTTTTGGATTTTTTACTATTAGAACTCGTCCGAAGGCATTGGCTCTTGGTCCATGGAAAAAGCAAAATATAAATTTTGTCTAACGAAAGATTTAGTTTATTAAAATATTATAACTTTATGTAGTAAGAATTTTAACGAACATTTATATTGCTATATTAAATTGAATTAAGATTCATAGGCTAATTGTTCGAAATTTGTTTTTAAATCTCAGAAAGACATGATAAATATTCCAAGGCACAAAGGAAAGTCAACATCAGTTTTATTCAACTTACACAGCAGAGCAGAACAGCTGTTTTCGAAAGACGCAACCCTTTCATCATCAGTGCTCATGTGTATTGTGTTTGTCACCACTTATTAGGTGGCTTAGTTGAATTTGATAACAGTTCCTATTTACACAAATTTTATTGTGAAAAAGAATACGAGAACTGTATCAACCTGATGTTAACATGTTATTGTTATAATACCCGTGTTACCGTGTTAACTTTGTTAATTTCTATAGAGTGATTGATATCCTTATTCCAATTAAAAAATATAATTTTTTTTCTTTTTTGTTTTGATATATAAAAAGATTTTTAAGTCAGCTATTAAATTGTTCATTAATTCAAAAAAATTTTCTGCAATATTTTCAATTCTACTCATCTTATAATTTTTTAACATTTTCATGGTGTTACACGATGCTACCACATCCTCAACAAATACTCCTTTATAAAGTGGAAACAGCCACAAAGCAGTTTTGAGTCAGTTAACATCAAGCTCCGTTGGCGGTTAACAATGTTGCTATTTCTTATGTGAGGGCATAAGTCGTGTACAGTCAGTCACAGTAACGGATAAAAATATGGGTTAACAACATCGCAGGCATATGCTCCAAGTCACCGCGTCGACATTTACGCATCGATACGTTGTACATTTACTTTGGTAAGTATTTTCCTTGCAATAACAAATGGGAGAAAATTTTGAATTTTTCTACAATGGCAAAAAAAACAAGTGAAAACATTATATTTGACCGTGTCGAATCTTAAATACCCTCCAAATATTTAGTAAGTAAATTTAAAATGTTTAACTTCCTTTATATAATAGTGTACGTTAACGCCCACTGAAGGGGGCGGGGTTCAAAAAAGACTATATCATGTTTTCCACAGACGAATGTATGGACATTGCTAGACCGTCTTAGACTTCGTCACTGATCAAGAATATATATACTTTATGCGGTCCGATTCTTTTTGAAAGCTATCAAAACTGTATTTTGTCGGGGTTTCTATGGCAAGCGCCCTGGGGGAGACATTTCACCTTTGCCATAAAACTTCGAAAATAAATGTTCGGAATAATTAAATGTAAAATTTATTAAAAAAAATTTGTTTTTATAGGGTCATTTTATGGGCAAAGGGGGAGGATGGGGTACCAGGTTACGTCTCAGCTTCGTCATTAAAGCATGAAAATGTTATTTTCAAGGAATGTAGGCATAAGTAAAACAGTTTGTTACATTTTTAAATTATTTTTGTATATAATGACGCCCACTAAATGGGGCGGGGTCCAAAAATTATCTTTTTTATTTTATGACTCCAAGTTTAACGCGTTGGACCTTCTTTGGCATAAAAATATATCATTTGCTTAACAAAATTATAAACAAAATTAGAAATTATGTTGTTTTTTAAAGGTTGGTTTAGTTCTTCTTAGGGGAACTTTTTTCGATCTGGCCCAATTCAGCCCATCTCCGAACTTAGCCTGTGCTATCCTTCAAGATATATTTTTACTAAATATCAAGAGTCTGGCTCTTTTCGTTTGGACTGAACCGTGACTTTTACAGACGGACGGACGGACATGCTCAGATCGTCTTAGATTTCATCACTGATCAAGAATATATATACATACCTTATGGGGTTTCAGATGAATATTTTGCTGCGTTACAAACGGAATGACAAAGTGAATATACCCTCCAAATCTTTTTTGCAGAGTATAAAAATTATGTATATAATCTTGTCATTTGACAAGTTTTTTATAGAAAGGTGTCAAATAAGAAGGTAATAAACATGAAATATTTTGTATGAATTAGGCCTTAAATATAAATCTTTTTGTTGGAAAAACCCAAAGTGAACAATATACTTATATATATGGATACGTTCATTAAAAAAACGAAACTGGAAAAAGTTGAATAAAATGTTATTTTAATATTTCAGCAAAATTGTTTTGTTTAGTAAATCGTTAGGAACACCATGACTTTTCTTTTATCTTATATTTGCATACTTCTGCTAGTTTATGTGTCATCTTTGATTTTTGAAATTTTTTATATGTACATATAAAGCAATTTTATAATAATTTTCGATTTAAAATATTGAGGAATAGAGAATATTTAAATATTTTTCGTCGGTTTGGTCAACTGAATATTTAATTTGAAATAATTTTATTTATGCTATTTGCTTTCCTACATTTATCAAGAGATATAATAAATGAGCGATAAATTTATTTCATTATCAAGTAACTTGATCAAAGAAAAACCAAAGAATGTTTCTTAAGAAGGTAAAAATAATGTCTTATTATGATTTCTTTTTAAATATATTGAATAAGAATAGCCACTGCACAGATGTGAAATAAATATACTGTGTGGTTTTCAAAAATAAACTGTCTTTGTGTATTTTATAAAAAAGAGTTAAACGAGCACGTCGACAAAATAAAGAATAAAAAAACGTAAAGCAAACGTTCTTTACCAAATATTATAGCGAAATTAACCCTAGACACCCAACTTTCGTCAGATGGATTCAAAATATAAATATCGTTATTTCTCTTTTGTAAAAAACTTGATCCGCTTGCCAACTCAGCACTCCATGAACTGTCTTGAGACGCAAGCAAAATCATTTCTTCACACAATGCGCTTCTAAAGGTTAGATATAAATTTTTATAGCCTCCAAAAAAGAATTGGAGGGTATATTCTCGTTGTCATTTCGTGTGTAATTCAGCGAAATATCCATCTGAGACCCCATATAATATATATATATATATACATATATATATATATATATATATATATTCTCGATCAGTTATGAAATCTAAGACGATCATACAATGCCCATACGTTCGTCTGTGGAAAACACGATATAATCTATTTTTTGACCCCGCCGCGTTGAAGTTACATATTATATGAAAAAAAAAATAGTGAAAACATTTAACAAATTGTATTCTTTAGCTTACATACATTCCGTAAAAATTTAATTTATAAGCTTTTACGACGAAGGTAATATGTGCTCCTGCACTCCCCTTTGCCCCCTAAATGACCTTATCAGGAAAAACTTTTGGCCATTATTAAACCACCTATTAAAGCGATAAAAAAACAAAAATGTCACTAAAAAATGGATTCCATCGTAAAAAAGCCACATACTACCAAATATTCATTCGCCCGTTTGACATATAAGCCCATGTAATTTAAATTGGCTTGATCTTAAATTTTTCTCAAAAATGAGCGCACGAAAGAGTTCAGGTTAAGTCTAGTTATACGTAAACTGTATTTATGGCATAAAACTTAAATGTTGATCGATAGTAGCAAACATAAATCTTGTAACCATTTAAAATATGTAGTTTGAATTGAACCGAAGTAACTTTTTAAAATTTCTACAACTAATTTTATGTAGTTTATTTAAAATTTCTGTAAGCCT